>JARQOC010000003.1:822357706-822609779 GCA_033576535.1 Allobates femoralis
GCCCCACCACCACACACAGAGGCACAGCCCACCCACACAACACACCACAGGGCACACCCCAGCCACACACACAGGGCACACCCCAGCCACACACACACACAGAGGCACAGCCCCAGCCCACACACACGAGGCACAGCCCCAGCACCACCAAAACAGCCCAGCCCCACCAGCACACCACACCAAGCACACCCAGCCACACCCCAGCACACACCCACACAACACACCCAGACACAAGCACAGCCCCACCACACACCACACAGAGGCACAGCCCAGCCACAACACACACACAGGCACAGCCCACCACACACAACACACAGCACCGCCAGCCCCACCACACACACACAACACAAGCACACAGCCACCACCAAAAACAACACAGAGGCACAGCCCCAGCCACAACACAACAGAGGCACAGCCCAGCCACAACACACACACGAGGCACAGCCCCACACACACACACACAGAGGCACCCCCAGCCACACACACCAACACACACACCAGAGGCACAGCCCCACCACCACACACAGAGGCACACCCCGCCACACACACACAAGGCACAGCCCCAGCACACACACACACAACACAGCCCCACCACACAACACAGAGCACACCCCCACCACACACAAGAGCCGCCCCGCCCCACACACACAACACAGCCCACCACACACACACAAGAGCCCCCCCAGCCACACACACAACACACAAGGCCAGCCACCACACACCACACACAAGGCCAGCCCCAGCCCACACACAACACAGAGGACAGCCCACCAACACCACCACACACACAAGCAAGCCCCAGCCACACACAACACAGAGCACAGCCCAGCCACACACACACACACAACAGAGGCACAGCCCAGCCACACACACACACAGAGCACAGCCCGCCACAACACACAACACACCCCCACACACCACAGAGGCACAGCCCACCACACACACAAGGCACAGCCCCACACACACACAGAGGCACAGCCCCAGCACACACACACACAGAGGCACAGCCCAGCCACACACACACACACAGAGGCACAGCCCCAGCCACACACACACAGAGGCACAGCCCAGCACACACACACACACAACACACACAGAGGCACAGCCCCAGCCACCACACACACACACAGAGACAGCCCAGCCACACACACACACACACACACACACAGAGGCACAGCCCCACCACACACACACAGAGGCACAGCCAGCACACACACAGAGGCACAGCCCCAGCCACACACACACAGAGCACAGCCCCAGCCCACACACACAGAGGCACAGCCCAGCACCACACACACAGAGGCACAGCCCCAGCCACACACACAACACACAGAGGCACAGCCCCAGCCACACACACACAGAGGCACAGCCCCAGCCACACACACACAGAGGCACAGCCCCACCACACACACACACAGAGGCACAGCCCAGCCACACACACAGAGGCACAGCCCAGCACACACACACACACACACAAGCACACCCCCACACACACACACACACACAGAGGCACACCCCAGCCACACACACACACACACAGAGGCACAGCCCCAGCCACACACACACACACACACAGAGGCACAGCCCAGCCACACACACAACACAGAGCACACCCCAGCCCACCACACACACAACACACACAGAGGCACAGCCCCAGCCACACACACAACAGAGCACAGCCCAGCCACACACACACACAGAGGCACAGCCCCAGCCACACACACACAGAGGCACAGCCCAGCCAAACACACCCCCCACACACAGAGCACAGCCCCAGCCACACACACACACACACACACACACAGAGGCACAGCCCCAGCCACACACACACACAGAGGCACAGCCCCAGCCACACACACACAGGCACAGCCCCAGCACACACACACACAGAGGCACAGCCCAGCCACACACACACAGAGGCACAGCCCAGCCACACACACACAACAGAGGCACAGCCCCAGCCACACACACAGAGGCACAGCCCACCACACACACCACAGAGGCACAGCCCCAGCCACACACACACACAACAGAGCACAGCCCAGCCACACACACACAGAGGCACAGCCCCAGCCACACACACACACAGAGGCACAGCCCCAGCCACACACCAACACACACAGAGGCACAGCCCAGCCACACACACACACACAGAGGCACAGCCCCAGCCACACACACACACACAGAGGCACAGCCCCAGCCACACACACACACACAGAGGCACAGCCCCAGCCACACACACACACACACACACACAGAGGCACAGCCCAGCCACACACACACACAGAGGCACAGCCCCAGCACACACACACACACAGAGGCACAGCCCCAGCCACACACACACACACAGAGGCACAGCCCCAGCCACACACACACACACACACAGAGGCACAGCCCAGCCACACACACAGAGCACAGCCCCAGCCACACACACACAGAGGCACAGCCCCACCACACACAATCACACACAGAGCACAGCCCCAGCCACACACACACACCACACAGAGGCACAGCCCACCACCACCACACACACACCACCAGAGGCACAGCCCCAGCCACACACACACACAGAGGCACAGCCCCAGCCACACACACACACACGAGGCACCCCAGCCCACACACACACACAGAGCCAGCCAGCCACACACCACACAGAGCACAGCCCAGCCACACACACACACACACAGAGCACAGCCCCGCCACACACAACACACACAGAGGCACAGCCCAGCCACACACACACACACACACACACAGAGACACCCCGCCCCAAGCAGCCCCACCAACACACACAAGCACCCCCAGCCACACACCCACACACAAGGCACGCCCACCCACCCACACACAGAGGCACAGCCCCACACCACACACAACACAGAGGCACAGCCCCAGCCACAACAACACACACACACAGAGGCACACCCAGCCACACACACACACAAGGCACAGCCCCAGCCACACACACAGAGGCACAGCCAGCCACACACACCACACACACAGAGGCACAGCCCCAGCCACACACCACCACCACACACAAGAGCACAGCCCCAGCCACACACCACAGAGCAAGCCCGCCCCCCACGAGGCACAGCCCAGCCACACACACCGAGGCACAGCCCAGCCACACACACACAACAGAGCACAGCCCAGCCACACACACACACACACAGAGGCACAGCCAGCCACAACACCCACACGAGGCACAGCCCCACCACACACACCAGAGCACAGCCCCGCACACACACACACACAGAGGCACAGCCCAGCCACACACACACACACACACAGAGCACAGCCCAGCCACACACACACACACACAGAGGCACAGCCCCACCACACACACACACACACAGAGGCACAGCCCAGCCACACACACACACAACACAGAGGCACAGCCCCAGCCACACACACAGAGCACAGCCCAGCCCACCACACAGAGGCACAGCCCCAGCCACACACTACACACACAGAGGCACAGCCCCAGCCACACACACACACACCACACAGAGGCACAGCCCCAGCCCACACACACACACACACAGAGGCACAGCCCCAGCCACACACACACACACACAGAGGCACAGCCCACCAACCACACACACACACAGAGGCACAGCCCCAGCCACACACACACACAGAGGCACAGCCCCACACACACAGAGGCACAGCCCCAGCCCCAGCCACACACACAGGCACAGCCCCAGCCACACACACAGAGGCACAGCCCCAGCCACATACACACACAGAGGCACAGCCCCAGCCACACACACATACACACACAGAGGCACAGCCCCAGCCACACACACACACTCACACAGAGGCACAGCCCCAGCCACACACACACACACACACACACACACACACACACACACAGAGGCACAGCCCCAGCCACACACACACACACACACACAAGAGGCACAGCCCCAGCCACACACACACACACAGAGGCACAGCCCCAGCCACACACACACACACAGAGGCACAGCCCCAGCCACACACACACACACAGAGGCACAGCCCCAGCCACACACACACACAGAGGCACAGCCCCAGCCACACACACACACAGAGGCACAGCCCCAGCCCCACACACACAGAGGCACAGCCCCAGCCCCAGCCACACACACAGGCACAGCCCAGCCACACACACAGAGGCACAGCCCCAGCCACACACACAGAGGCACAGCCCCAGCCACACACACAGAGGCACAGCCCCAGCCACACACACAGAGGCACAGCCCCAGCCACACACACAGAGGCACAGCCCCAGCCACACACACAGGCAAGTGCCTCAGCTGATGGTGAAAGTACCTTGCCTTGCTTTCCTCAGCTTTGGCTTGCCGTCTCGCACTGCCCCAGGTCCGCAGCTGACAGGCCACACAGGAAGAGTGAGGAGGAGACTGTACGCTGTCTTCAGGCCAGCTCCACTGGCTGCCTGCACAGGGACCACCGGTAATGGCTGGGGTCGGGGTGGCCGGTGCCTTTCCATTTCGTTGGCTGGAGAGCAGAATGTGTGCTCTCTCCGCCCACAGCACGGCACAGCACAGCCCGCTCCAATAGAAGCATGAGCCGCTGCCTGGGCCGCCCGCTGATTGGTGTGCAGAGTCTGTGCACCAAGTGAGTCTCTCATGACTTATGCCGCCGCAACTTGGTGGCCAGCGCCGCTCCTCAGACCCCGCTATGCAGGCGGGCGGTGGTGGCGGCAGCGACCGCAAAATCATTTAAAAGTAGCCAGGCCTGCGGTGGGAGGAACGGGCGGCCCCCACACCCCGCCACCGGCCGGCCCATCGGGAAAAGTCCCGCTCCTCCCGCCTGTCAGTCCAGGCCTGGGGAACACCCTGTGTGACATCTCAAGCACTGAGAAGCCTCAGAAATCAACGTAATAAAAGCAGTTTTACATACTTTACAAATACACTTTTTTTTTTTTTTTTTTTTTTAACACACAAAGGGATGCTTACAATGCATTCCTGGGGGTGCAGGGACAGGTATAAATGGTCTGGGGCTGATTTTTAGGGCTCAGGTTCCCTTCAAAAGGTAGAAAAAGAAAAAAAAAAAAAAAAAGAATTATGCTGATTGTCTTATATTACAATTTCAATCTAAACTTAGGAATATACCGTATATACAGTATTACGGTTTATTCTGCTTATCAATCTATGTGAATGCACTTTGTTCATTATGGTCTTGTACCCAGGCAATTGAAGGCTATGTGACACCTCAGGTCCACGTGTAAAGAATTGCAGCATGCACTACAAATTGGCTTGTTCTCAAGCTTCAGTTTGTGGCAATTTATCCAGCAGAAAGAAATGCTGGGTTTTATAGTACCAGGAAAGTGTTTGAGATTTCCAAAATATCATGGACATGCTGCTTATTATTTCCTTGCAGATATGAACATTTGCCTCTGCTTGTTCTTACATTGCATAGGATGTATATCAGGGGCAGGATTGTAGTGTGACCATGGGGCTGGCAGACACCCCTCCTGTTCATACAGAAGTATGAGGGGGTAGAAAATAGAATTATTCTTACCGTTAATTCGGTTTCTAGGAACCTTCCACGACAGCATAGGAGGTAGCCTCGCCACGCCCTAATTGGGACAGGAAGCAGAAGAGGTTAAAAGGACCCTCCCACCTCCCACTAGCCAGTGTCTTACAAAGAACCATAGCCTGAGAGCAATAATAACAGTAATACATTCCAGGAAAAACCGAGGAACATAGGGAGGGAAATAAGTGCTGTCGTGGAAGGTTCCTAGAAACCGAATTAACGGTAAGAATAATTCTATTTTCTCTAGTCACCTTCCACGACAGCATAGGAGGGATACCAACGAACTAATACTTAGGGTGGGACTACAGCCTGCAGGACTATCCTGCCAAAAGCCAAAGCCCCAGGGGAAGCCAGGGCCAGACAGTAAAACTTCGGGAAGCATGCAATGAACCCCAGGAAGCAGCCTAGCAAACTGCTCCGGAGAAGCCCCAGCCCCTTTCCTCCCAGGAGACAGAGGGAAAACTGGAGAAACGAGCAGGAAAAGCTGGGAAAGGAAGGAGTCCGGAAAGACATTCCGAAACCAGGGGGCGAAAGAACGTAGAGCCATTGCCTCGCCCGTATGACGACCAAAAGGCCGGCCAACATATAGAGCCACACGTCAGGACGCCCACACGCCAGAGCACTGCACCATGGACAGAAAAATAAAGAAATTTCACCACCAACGGAGTCCGCGGAAGTTGACAAAGGGAAGGAAGGAACATCCACTGGGAGCGAAAGAATGCCAAGAAGACCTCGGGAAGAAACGAAGGGTCCAGGTGAAGGACAAAGCAGTCATCCAGGACAGACAGCGACGGGTCCTGGCCAGAGAAAGCCTGAAGCCCCCCCAACACATCGGCCAGAAGCAATCGCCAGCAGAAACGCCAACCCGGTCGACAACAACGGATATCACAGGAGGACAGAAGTCCAAAGGAAGGGCGAAAAAGCCCAGTCAGGCCAACAATGAGGACCCCGCCAATCCGTGGCAAACCTAGAACCAAACGCCGAACCCGGCATGTGCCGGATCAAAGACGCCGGCCCTAACCACAGTTAGGAGAAAAAACCACTTCACACCCGCATGACAAAGAGCCGAAGTGACCGGAATGCGGAATGTCCGCAAGGAGGCCACCAACTCGGCCGACAGGCCCAGAGGCCTCAGCCCTGGCCCTCAGAAACCCTGCAGCTAAGTCGAGCTGCCGAGCATCCGAAAGGAACAGAAGACCACGAGATAGCAAGCAGAGGTCCGAATGCAAAAGGACTGGTCCACTGACCTAGAGCGCCATGAGCAGGATGAACCAATACCACCTCGCCCATAGAGGGGCCCTCAGAACAGAGAGGACTCCTTACCAGACCCTCCCCAGGAATCTCACGAGAAGGGAGAAGGGGGACAGGAAGCCAGAAGCAATAAGAAAAAACCTCAGTCTGGGAGAAAGAAAAGAGGTCCATCCCCCACTAGGCCTCAACTCGGGGTGCAGGGAGACATAGGCTGCTACAGTATGAATCGCCCGGGAAGCAAAAAGGACGAGCTCCGGGCATCCCAACTGGCGACCAGGGAGCAGAACACCGCTTGGACCAGGCTCCCCCTTCCCGGGAGGACCTCCCGGAGGCTGAAAACCCAGCCTGAAGGGGCAGGGATCCCATCAGGCGGACTACAGAAGGAAGAAGAGGAATGCGGTCGGACGAATACAAACAGCATCGCCCAATGGCAAGTGGCCCACAGTTGCCAGGGAACGGGGCCCGCTAGGGGGAGAGCCTGTAGCCAGCAATTGTCATCCATAGATCATGACTCGGATGATAAATACAGCTTAGGAACTGAACCCACAGCCACAGCTGGGTGAATGGGGCACGGGGCAGGAGATTCACTGCTCCATGGGTGCTGCCACAGCAGCCACTCGCTAGAATGGCCCATCCCCGGAAAGGAACACGAACAGCAAAAAAGGACCTCAAGTACCACTCTCAGTTCCCAGCGAATAGAGGACCGCGAATGAAGATGAGACCCCAGACTCCTTGGAGAGGGCGACCCCCGCCCCCCCCCCCCCCACCTAGGTTGGCATCCAGAGGAAAAGCCACCAGGGGAGTCAAAACCCAGGCCACCCCTAAAAGCAGGCCGTTGGATTCAACTACCAGAGGAGGGATGAGGAGGCATCCCCGGGAGACGAACCCGGGGATTCAGAGGACGGCAGACTGCCCCAACAGGACAAGACATGGTCCAGATGAACCTGAGTGAGCCTGAGCCCACCTGACAGGCAGGATGGAGAACGTCAATGATCCCAGAGCCGACCGTCGCCCGAAAGGAGGGAGACGCCCGACTGCGCAGAAGCGCAGCAGAGATTCCACCACCCTGCACCCGAAGGACAGAGAAGGCCCAGACATAGCACCCAGACAGAGGCTGCAATCCAATAGGAAAGCAACGACCTCCGCCATAATGATCGAGAAACCCCGGAGCCGAGGAGAACCCCCATGAAAAGAAAGCGGAGGACTGTACCTCTGTACAGGATTGTGAACCTGAGGAGCATCTGGGGGTGAGGGAGAATGGGCACCCGCAGTATGCGTCAGTCCAGTAGAGTGGAGCCATCTGGTGGCGCAGCCCTGCCCCCATGAAGGGGGAGGCGTTGGAAGCCGACGATGACACAAGCCCCTCCAGAGGGCTAGTTCGACCAAGAAGAGTCGGGAAAGCCCCCAACCCCTCCTCACAGCCTGGACAGACGAGAAGACCGTCGGGCGAAGGAGATCCTGAACTCCGGAGTACAAAAGAACCTAAGTGCCCTGAGAGGGCAGGGTAGGAACCCGGAGAGATGGCGGAGGAGGCAACTCGAACACGATGAGGAGGTCTTCGGAAAGACCCTCAGAACCCCCGGCAAGCGGTGAAGTCAGCCACTGGGGGAGAACACCACGAAGCATTTACTGATCTCAGGGAGACCAGTCCAAGAACCCACTGCGGCCAGCAGGCGAAAATGCCCAACACAGAGAATTCCGAGGCGTAATGCCTCCTGGGAAATATGAATATACCACTAGAGCCCGTGGTGCCTCGGGTAGGAGGCTCAAACACAGGACCGGGAAAGAAAGGCTGAGTTCGCCCTGTTAACCCTTCGCCCACCGAGCCACTGAGAGGCAGAGTACAGCAGCTGCATCGGACAAGGCACGAGGACAACTAGTCCAAGACCTACAAGGGAACTCCACCGCCCAGGAACCCCTGGCTAGGAGGTCCGAGGTACCGAGTGCCAAAGGGACCACCAACTAGTAGGCCGCACCGGAAGAGCCCTGCGCTCAAGTTGCCTGGTCCATAAAGGCAACAAGGCCAGGTCCAAACACCAAGAACCCAATGAAGGGTAGAGAGCAGAGTCTCATTAAGGCACTCCTCAAAGTCAGCCCCAAAGTCCGTCAGGCGGAGACGGATAGACAGAGATACAGGGTGTCAGACGGACCCAGGCATCTGCAAGACCCCAGGAAGCTCACCGGAGAAAGGGAAGGAAGACAAGGAGCTTCCACCTTAGGGAGCCCCTGAAGGGAGCCCAGTTGACCATCGTCCACAGAAAAAGGCAGAAGGCCCACAACCATGCAGCCCATCTGGCCCAGGTGGGAGGTAGCCTCAAAGGGGAGCGCAGTCTTGTTAGCTACATGCCGACCTGCACCCCCCCCGGGGACCCCGTGAATCAGAGATGCCACGAGAGAAACCAACTACTGGGATCACCCCCTGAAGGAATTCTCAGGAAAGCTCCAATCCTGAACGATGGTAGAATGGACTGGAAAGCTGACTGGGCTGGCAGCTCCAAAGCCGCCAATATCCCCAGATGGTAGAACTTTCCCATAGAGCTCTGACCGGCCCTAGTCCAAGTTCCTCCAAGTAGAAGAGGAACCTACTCAGTTCAGTGGCACTGGAAGATGGAGCGACAGCAGCCCAAACCTGACCTTCCCTCTCCCAGGAGCATCCCCAAAAGGAGCTGCCAGAGAGAATGAGGAAAGGGAAGCCTGAATCTCCAGGAAAACCTGGGATCTCATGCCATACACTAGGCTAGGGTGTGAAGCCCAACCAGGACAACAGGCATTAACGGCTCTCCCAGAGGGGGTCGGATGCCAGACTCGTCCCCTGAACCGAAGCACAGTTAAGGGGACCAACAATAACAACTGCCCATAGGCAGAAGAGAGGACCCCCCCCCCCACACTCCATCAGACATACACTGTGGCAGGGGAAACACTGGCACTGCAGCTGCAGGAGAAGACTCAGTAGCACAAATAGGACAGTACCTTACCGTGGCTCAGAAGTCTTCAGGGCAGCCTTCCTAAAGAAAGGCCTGCCCCCCAGTGTCTGTAACGAGTTCCCCGCTTCCCGCACCGGGTCCTGGCCAGGCCACCTGCAGTGGTGGTGTGGCCGCATGCTGATCGCCAGGTCCCGTCACTGGAAACCGGAAGCGCTACGCTCCCGCCGGGGAGCGCGTGACCGGAAGTCCCGCCCACCAGCGTCACTTCCGGTCGCGCTGGAACAGTAAGAAAGCGCGGGAGGCGGCCAGCGGGCTCCGGAACAGGGGAGGTCGCCGGCCAGGGAGCCCACAGCCCGCTTCACCCCGAGGGGATCCGGAGAGCCAGGGCAGCAGTCCCACATACGTGGGAGCAGCAGGAGGAGGAGCGGAAGCCCGACCAACGCTGCCCGGTCCTACCGCGAAAAACATGCGGTAGGAGCAGCCGGAGGAGGAGAGCCGTAGCACCGACCAACGCTGCCCGGCTAAACATCAGGTATGCTGCAGTCGCCGGCCCCACAGCACAGGAAAAAAACCTCTCCATGCCCCATGGGGACAGGAAAGACACTGGCTAGTGGGAGGTGGGAGGGTCCTTTTAACCTCTTCTGCTTCCTGTCCCAATTAGGGCGTGGCGAGGCTACCTCCTATGCTGTCGTGGAAGGTGACTAGAGAAATATTGGATGATCCCAGGGTCCGCACCCCCAACACACCAGCTGATCTCTACTGCTGCATGTGGATGAATCTCCCTTGTCTCTGAAGGGAGGGGTGAGAGCTGAGCAACAGATTTGATTTATAAGTGATCTATAGATCTTAGAGCTGTAGTATACAGCTCTACTTCATCATGTAGAAGGGCAAGGCGTACTAAAAAAAAGGTTTATCTCCCCAGAGTTCCCCTTTAATGACCGCACCATTTTTTACAATTCTGACCGGTGTCTCTTTATGAGGTTATATCTCTGGAGCTTTATAGGATCGCAGTGATTCTGAAATTGTTTTTTCATGACGTATGGACTACATATTAGTGGTAAATTTAGAACAATATTTTTTGTGTTTGTGAAATAGAAACGGAATGCGAAAATGTTGCAATTTTTATTCCATTAAACCAGAGTTTAAAGCACAAAATAGTTAATAACATTTCCCACATGTCTACTTTACATCAGCACAATTGTGGAACCAAAATATTTTTTTTTTTTATTAGGAAGTTATAAGAGTTCAAAGTTCAGCAATTTCTAATTTTTACATCAAAATTTACAAAAAAAAAACCACAACTTTTTTTAGGGACGCAGTGCGGGTAAACACAGCTGCCTGTGCCCACGGTCAGTATTTGGGGCATGGCAGCTTTTCCCTGTATTTACCCGCCTGCAACTCCGCAGTGCTAAATTCACATCCTGCGGACAAGTGGCAGCACAGAAAGCTGCCCAGTATGTCAGTGAACAAGCACAGCAGGCACAGGATTCTACTGTACAACGCAGCGATTAGGACGTAGTGAGAACACGCTGCATCCAAACCATTGCAAATACTAATCGTGCGCACATAACCCTTATGGTACCTTTACACGCCGCCACAACAGGATGGATACAACCCGCTACAGGCTACAAATGTAGCTTGTCGCGCCAATATCGCCCGTAGTAGCGGCGTCTGAAGACGGGACGACACAGCCGGCTACAGATACATCTGTATCCGTGCACTGCCCATAAACAGATGGCTACATCGCCGATTGTAGCGAGCTGTATCGGCGTGTAAAGAACCCACAGAAGGGAACTGTGGACACCATGCTATGTAGCTGGGGCGTGACACAGGGTCCGGGTTTCCGCGCCCCCTTCAGCGATCATTGGAGGAAGCTCCTGCGTTGCGATTGGTTGTCGCCGCATAGGGCGGCATATTTAAGGAGCTGACGAGTCACACTACACAATTGCTCGAGCGTCAAGTATTAATCTGCCTCCTGTGATGCCTGTCCAATCATGGTATTTTTGCTTTCTCCTATCAGCGTACGGACGTCTCGTAATCCACAATTGGAGCACGCCTATGTGCTGTCCCTGCTGCACCAGGTACGCCCATAGTAGCTGGTTGTAGCGGTGTGTAAATGAGCTACAGATGGCTACTTGAGACACCCGGCGATGTATCTAGCTGTAGATGTAGCGTAGCGTAGCGCACCTTGTGGCGGCGTGTAAAGAGGGTGCGTTTCCCGTTTGTAACCGTTTGGGCGTGCTCGTGCACGTGAAGTAGCCGTTGGTATCCATCCTGAAGTGGCGGCGTGTAAAGGTACCATTAGGGTACCTTTACACGCGGCTACATTTCTAGGGTGGCTACAGGTAACTTACTGGTTGCAGTGAAATCATGGAGACAAGGTTCTATCTTGTTGCTGTGTACAAATGGAATAATCTCTCCATGATTTCACTGCAACCAGTAAGTTACCTGTAGCCACCCTAGAAATGTAGCCGCGTGTAAAGGTACCCTTAGGCGGCCGTCACACACACAGATATCATGAGTGATATCGTTAGCGATCACGTGCACGCGCGATCGCTAACGATATCGCGCACATCGCTGGTGAGCTGTCACTCAGACAGACTCACCAGCGATGTTGGCCAGCGAGATCACTGGTAACTATGGTACACATTGGGTTACTAGGCGCCGCGCGGCGCTTAGTAACCCGACGTTTACCATAGATACCATCTCCCAGCATAGGCTCAGCCACTGGGAGATCGTTCATCGTGGTGTCACACACCACGATGAAGCAAATTGAACAAGCGATGATCGCTAGATATGAGGTCCTGCTCTCATATCTGCGATATCGCTTGATTGCACGCAGCGATGCTTAAGCGATCAAAAAGCAGATCGCTTAAACGATATCGTTCAAGATATTGCACCGTGTGACGGCCGCCTTAGGGTTCACTCACATCTGCCTATAAAATCTGCGAGTGCCAAGACCCCAGCCAAGATAAAGCCAACAGCTGGGGGTCTGGTATTTTTAGGGTGGGAAGGAGCATGGTTAATGTCCCTCCCCTGCATAAACATAGCAGTCCACAGCCACCCCAGAACTGGCGCTTCCATAAGATGTGCCAATCCACTGACTCTTCCCACTGCCCTGGTGCCGGTGGCAGTCAAGGTAATGATATTTGGAGGTTGATGCCAGCTGGGTAATGTCAGCTGGTATCAAGCTCAGAGGTTAATAATGTTGAAGCATCAATCAGACACCTGCATTACTAACCAAATTGGTAAGGACACTAACACACCAACAAAAAAAAAATGATTTGAAAAAAAAAAAACACTCCAACACAAACACTTTCTCCAATTTATTGATGAAAAAAAATAAGGCCTCGACGAATCTGTCTTACAGCATATGGGGGCATCCCCCAAATGCTAGAAGAGCTGATGTCCTGCCAGGAGAAAGACATGTAATAATTTCAGTGACTGCCCATATGATTGAAGGAGATAGAGTCTCATATTGATTTTATGGCACGATCTGGGATTTACCGTAGTTTGATATTGCAGTCATCACAAAAATTGACTTTTTAAGGTTTTCGTAAATGACACGGTGGCTCAGACGTATTTATACGCCCAAAAATTCCTTTGCCAAAAACCCCATATCACCAGTTGCTAATTTGACCCCATTAGAAGGAATAAAAATGATGACGTTGTGGGGCCTTGTGCTTCACATCTCTCTCTGGCTCCACTTCCTCCCCTATTCCTCTCACTATTGGGTCCCTCAGGGTTCAGTCCTTGGCCCTCTTCTCTCTCTCTCTCTCTACATGTCCCCGATCAGACAGACTATCAGCAGATTTGGCTTCCAGAACCATCTTTGCGCGGATGACACACAACTATACACTTCAGCCCCTGACCTTACTCCTGCTCTAATACAGAACACCAATGACTGTCTAACCGCAGTCTCCAATATCATGTCCGCTCTCTACCTGAAACTCAACCTTTCCAAAACTGAACTACTTCTGCTCCCACCCTCTGCCAACCTTCCTAAACCGGACATCTCTCTCTCGGTGTGCGGCACCACGATAACGCCCAGGCAGCAGGCTCGCTGTCTAGGTGTTATGATGGACACTGATCTCTCCTTCACCCCATATATACAATCTCTCACCCGCTCCTGTCGCTTGCACCTGAAAAATATCTCCAGAATTCGCCCATTCCTCACCATGGAAACAACTAAAACCCTCACCGTGGCCCTGATCCATTCCCGCCTTGACTACTGTAATTCTTTATTAGCTGGCCTCCCCCACATTAAGCTTTCCCCTCTCCAGTCTATCCTCAATGCAGCAGCCAGGATCACCTATCTAGCAAAGCGTTACTCAGATGTTTCTGCTCTGTGCCAGTCACTACATTGGCTACCCGTACACTATAGAATCCAATTCAAATTGCTCGCTGTCACCCACAAAGCTATTCATGGTGCGGCACCTCCTTACCTCTCCACCCTCATCTCTGTCTACCACCCCACCCGTCCCCTTCGCTCTGAACGTGACCTCAGACTAACATCGGCATTAATCCGAACCTCCCATTCCCAACTCCAAGACTTCTCTCGTGGTGCACCAATATTCTGGAATGCTCTACCCCAAGAAATTAGGACCATCCATAACTTACGTAGCTTCAGACGCTCCCTAAAAACACACCTCTTCAGGCGGCCTATCCTTCTCCCTAACAGTAGTCATTTAGACTTAAGATATTCATTGTTATAAGCCCCTGTATTTTGTGGTCCCATCCAGTCTTGGATTGTAAGCTCCTTCGAGCAGGGTCACCTTTACCTTCATTTTTTGCCTTTTTATTGTATTTCCTACGTCGATTCTATGTTTATTGTATGTAACTACTGTTCTGTATTACCTACCATTCTGTATCGTAAAGCGCTGCGGAATATGTGGACGCTATACAAATAAAGTTTTATTATTATTATTCACATGAGGATAGTAAAGAGGCGATAATTTTGGCAATATTGGAGCATGGATATTTTAAATAACACTCCAGATTTCCAACCGAGACACGCTTTGAGGTCATTCTCAAGTTTTAGAATTATTACTCATTTTTCCACTCTGAAAAGACCCCTAAATTTTGGCAGACTAGTCAAAACTAAAATTTGCCAGTCATTGATCTCTTCATCGACAAGTTGGCTCAAGTTTACATCCCCCAAAGGCGGCCGGCAGACGTCTCGACATCGTGAGCGATATTGTTAGCGATCACATGCACGCACGATCGCTAACAATATCGTTCACATCGCTGGTGAGCTGTCACACAGACTTACCAGCGATGTGGGCCAGCGAGATCGCTGGTAACTATGGTATACATCGGGTTACTATGCGCCGCGCGGCGCTTAGTAACCCGACTTTACCATAGATACCATCTCCCAGCATAAGCTCTGCCGCTGGGAGATCGTTCATCGTGGTGTCACACACCACGATGAAGCAGATTGTTAAAATCGTTCATCGCTAGATATGAGCTCCTGCTCTCATATCTGCGATGTCACGATCAAGCGATTTTACATTGTAAAATTGCTTGATCGCACGTAACGATGCACAAACGATATCGCTTAAGCGATCAAAAAGCAGATCGCTTAAACGAGATCGTTCAAGATATTGAAACGTGCGACGGCCGCCAAAGAGACATCTGTGTAGAGGAGTCCTTGATTGACTTCACAAGGAGGCCTAAATTCTGGCAATACCCGTCTAGTAAGGAGAAAGAAAAGTAATCAAAAAAAGGTTTAAACTGAGTACCTTTGGGTACACCCACAGATTTAGGATTGCTGAAGGCAGGGAATCCTGAATTGAACCCCCTCAAGGATCCCCTGTCCTAGGAGTGAGTGAATTACCATAATTTTGCTGTCTCCTGTCCCCCTCTGCCAGAGTGTCTGCAGCATGCAGCGCTGTGCAGAGAGGCCTCCTGAAGTCAGTAATGGGGCAACTACTCAAAGTGCGAGAGTGGTGCCATTGTAGAATAGCACAAATAGTTGATACACAACACATATAGATATCTGTAGATATGATGTATGATGTCACCAGCCCTGCTCACCTCCCAAAAATGAGCAAAGCTAGATTACCTCTTCAATAACCCATGCTTAGGATGGATCATGAATATCAAATTGGTTGACATCCAGCATCTCCACCGACCGGCAGTTTGCAGGTTCCAAGGTGGCCAGAAGTAAATTGCAGATAGACCCAGAAAATTGACTCCCAATGAAATGAATGGGAGCAGAGCTGCAGAACACGAGGTTACCCCCAGTGATAGCAGCCGTGGTGTCATCGCTCCGTAAACTTTAGGCAACTCCCCTGTCTTGGTCATCAAGTTGTGAAAAAGCCTTTTAAATACTTGTAGTCAGGAAAGCAAGGGTGGACGGTGTATACTGACCTGCGCTGCAAGGACCAAAGGATCAGATGGTGTTCATCATTATAATTTTTATTTATGACACGTTTCGGAGTTAGTCCCAACTCCTTCCTCAGAGAATAGTAGTGTGGAATAGTAGACACTACTATTCCCTGAGGAAGGAGTTGGGACTAACTCCGAAACGCGTCAGAAATAAAAGTTATAATGATGAACACCATCTGATCCTTTGGTCCGTCCTTGCAGCGCAGGTCCGTATACACCGTCCACCCTTTTACTTTCCTGACTACGTTGACCGTTATGGTGTGGATCCTTGCAGCAGCTACTACCTTTTGCTTTGACGATGGTTGTGTGCTACACAACCTCCCCAGGTAAGTAACTAATTAAATTTAGTCCACCTTTTTATCAATGATAAGACCCTATTTGTGCTTTTCTCTTCCTTTTTACAGTTTTTAAATACTTGTGACTGTAGATGGATGTACTTGGTGATTAATTCTCTCCAAGACCCCTTGCATCAGTGTAAATAATAAATACATGTGAAATGTGGATACTAAGTACAACGACTGATCTTACCTGGGGCTCATTCTGATTTTGCCCCCAGCCTGATAACGCATCCATCCTCGCAGCAGGGTTGGATTGTGCATTCCCCAGATTGCCACCAATGATTTTCGAGCTCTTAGTCTTATGAGCCGGTCTGTAGTTTCCGTCTTTACACAACCCTGTAAAATTGAATAAAGGAGAAATCAGAAAAAAAAGAAACCTTTTATCCCTCATACTCAGGACTGAAGAGCAAAGGAACAGTAATGACAGCCATAGCACTAGAGAAGAATACACCTATAATATGGCGCACCACAGAGCAGGTCACCAGTATTTGTACAATCAGACATCTTGGCTTATGACACCAGTACAGCCACATAGAAGTCTATGACTGCAGACTACCATGCAGTCAAAGTCAGTCGGTCATACAACTGGTTGATCAATACTTTACCACATAGTATTCAAGGATACAAAAATGATCACCTTTTAATTAGAGAGTGCTGCAGGCTGTGCAGCTGAGACCCCCCTGATTAGAATAATGAGGACTTATGTTCCCCTTCTTACCTGACAATGAAAAGATGGAGATCACTGGAGCTGCACTATAATCATCATCCCCGTAGAGCATGGGGAGGGAGGGGAAAACACCAGACTTGAAGGGCCACAAACAGTGCAGGTTTTCACGATTTCCATAGCATTGACCAAGGTGCTCGAATCAGTGCAGGTGATTCAATTTCACCCTGTAAGGAAATCCTGAAACCTGCGCTGTTTGTGGCCCTTCAGGTCTGGCGTTTCCTACCCTTGCCATAGAGAAAGAACAGCGTCAGGGTGCATGTGTGACCAGCAGCAGTCCTGGGGCCAGGGAGCACAGGGGACATGAGATCCATGTTCTGGCCATCAGTGGGGTTCCCAGTGCTGGGGTCAACTTAATCTAAATTTTTTTTGTAGACTGGAAAAAAACTCCTCAATGAGAACCAGTCAGCAGGATTTATCACTATAAAGTAAAGCCGTGGCCCAATGAGCGCTGTGAGACTGATTATGATACCTGCACTGAAGAAATCTTATCTGTGGTTGTAGAATAATCTTCCTCCGGTGACGTCTTCTGTGCATCGGGCAGGACTTGGAGGTAGGGTCGTCTTCTCCGCCTGCCTCCTGTTTTTCCTGTAGGTCACTGATTATTCAGTCACCTGCCTCCTTTTTGAAGTTCTGCGCCACTGCCATCACTAAGATGGGCGGCGCATGTGCAGCGTGATTCCACGGCCAGGCTGCAGGTATTCAATCAAATGGAGGCGGCGCATGCGCAAATTAATGAAGCAGTCCTGGCGCTGAAATCTCAACCTGTTCTCGCGTCCCCCCCCCAGTTGATTGAATACCTGCAGACTGGCCGTGGAATCACGCTGCACATGCCAACCACCGCATGTTGGCAGTGGCGGGAAATTCAAGGAAGCAAGGTCACCGACAGTGACCTGTAAATGAAACCAGGGCTGTGGAGTCTGAGTCATGGAGCCGGTGTCCATTTTGGTGGACTCAGGTTCAGGGAAATTGAGGAGTCGGATGTTTAACTTACTGACTTCACAGCCCTGAGTGAAAGAGAGGAGACAGGTGCGGAGAAGAAGTAGACCCTACCGCCAAGGTCCACGCCAATGCACAGAAGACCTCAGTAGATGAAAACTTCAAGCGTTCACTCGAGCGTATACAAACAGATGCTATGCAATGTTTTATTGGGCAACATCGGTCTAATGTTATAGTTTAGGGCACTGCCTAATGGCGTATTTTCTCATACAGAGTCAGCATCAGAAAAAAAATGGAGAATAAGGCAAATGGCAGAGTATATTGGATGGCGTGCACTCCGTTTCCGACACGGGCTCACAGAATGGAGGAGATGGAGACATTTTCTTCCCCATCTTCTCTGTGTTAGGGTGCACTCAGGTGAGATTCAGATTGCATTACGCAGACACTCTGATACACTCAGACCAGAGATTAATTGGAGTGTCATTTGCAAAATCAATCCGATTCTCTCGAATAGAGAACACACACCCGTGTGAGCGAGCCCTCACATTTCCAGCTGCAAGTAAAGATTGAACATATAATGGACAGTTTTGCATCATCTGCTTGCAGTCAGTGAATATGAATATTCTTAGTCATAATTAGAGGTTAATAAGCTGCACAGACCCATAAAAAAAAAACAACCTTACAGCTCAGGGTTTGCTGGAATTGTATTCAGATGTGTTAACACTGGAATCTAGGTTTCAGTTGTTTCAAAAGGATAAATTGAGGAAAGCTCCGTCCATATGCAATATTAGGGTATAAAGACATCATGTACATGGCACAGGCCTCACTTTGACTCTCTCACGACATACAGGGTCAAGTCTGGCGGGCAATTTCTACCCGTGGCCAATTGGTTTTGGAAGCCTTTTCCTTCAGTTGGTTCTCGATGATGATACAAGCCCTGTAATGTCAGCAGTGTCCACGATACCTGCGATAAAGCCCAAGCAGCGTCTCGTCCTCGGCTCTTGGCAGGATCATGTTGCTGCTCCTTATTATAACAAGAATTCACTGACTGCAGAGATCTGACAATGAATTCCTGCAAACCCTTTCATCAGGCATTGAATTGTCCAGAAAGAGATAACCCAGCACTTGTTATGTGACCATTCACAGAATCAGGACCTGGAGGACGTAACCAGCGACTTGATAGGAAGACTCACCGGGGACGTAGACCGCATGCTGCTCCACATCAGAATCTATGGAGATAGTCAGGAAAATACACTCTCACAAGAAGACGCCCCTCACGCCCTGGGTCACAACCCAAATAATGGGACTGATGTGTCCTCAGTTTATAACAGATATAGGAACACTCATTATACATTATGTAGATAAAATATGTGGACCCCTCTCGTAATTATTGAAGTGCCTCAGTAATTACCATTCCAAGTAGAGGCATAAAATCCATACAATCCAGCACAAGGCGACGTCACCTCCAGAGATGAATATTGGTGGCAGTATGAGCCGCATCGTAGAGCGCGGTGACTTTATACTCTGCACCATCTTTTCTACAAGTCAGATGTTCTGAATGATCTATAAGATCTGCCCCGATCACCAGTAATTGCCATTACCGGGAAGTAGAAGGAACACCACCAGCTCAGCCACAGAGATAGATAATCCAAACTCACAAATGAGGGGCCACCAAGGACTGAGATGTGGGGCAAGTAATCAGGCCGGACTGGCAGGTGGGCATACAGGGCATTTGCCCGGTAGGCCTCTGGTAATTGGGGCTGCTGCAGCAATGCCCTTCAAAAAGGAATTTTTGGAAAACTCATGCGTTTAACATGGACCCCTACGGGAAACGCATGCGTTTTTGCATGATACTAAATGGTATTAATGTACCATGCGTTTTTGAAGGCAGCTCTTCACATAAGTGTAAAAATGCATGCCAAAAACACATGGCACTTAAGGCACACGTTTTTGCTATTAGGGCATGCATTTTTTGCATGGGGGCCTATGGGTGCGTTTTTAAAACCGCAGGTCTCCAAAAAAGCATGTAAAATCTGCAAGTGTGACCCTAGCCTATAACAGATGTATACACACTGGACGCCGTCTCTCTATACAACAGATGTATACACACTGGACGCCGTCTCTCTATATAACAGATGTATACACACTGGACGCCGTCTCTCTATATAACAGATGTATACACACTGGACACCGTCTCTCTATATAACAGATGTATACACACTGGACACTGTCTCTATATATAACAGATGTATACACACTGGACGCAGTCTCTATATATAACAGATGTATACACACTGGACGCAGTCTCTATATATAACAGATGTATACACACTGGACACCATCTCTGTATATAATAGATGTATACACAGTCTCTCTCTATATAACAGATATATATAGAGAAATGGTGTCCAGTGTGTATATAACAGATGTATACACACTGGACACCATCTCTGTATATAATAGATGTATACACACTGGACGCCGTCTCTCAATATAACAGATGTACACACTGGACACCGTCTCTCTATATAACAGATGTATACACACTGGACACCGTCTCTCAATATAACAGATGTATACACACTGGACACCGTCTCTCAATATAACAGATGTATACACACTGGACACCGTCTCTCAATATAACAGATGTATACACACTGGACACCGTCTCTCAATATAACAGATGTATACACCCTGGACACCGTCTCTCAATATAACAGATGTATACACACTGGACACCGTCTCTCAATATAACAGATGTATACACACTGGACACCGTCTCTCAATATAACAGATGTATACACCCTGGACACCGTCTCTCAATATAACAGATGTATACACACTGGACGCCGTCTCTATATATATATAACAGATGTATACACACTGGACACCGTCTCTCTATATATAACAGATGTATACACACTGGACGCCGTCTCTCTATATAACAGATGTATACACACTGGACACCATCTCTGTATATAATAGATGTATACACACTGGACGGCGTCTCTCTATATAACAGATGTATACACACTGGACGCCGTCTCTCTATATAATAGATGTATACACACTGGACGCCGTCTTTCTATATAATAGATGTATACACAGTCTCTCTCTATATAACAGATATATATAGAGAAATGGTGTCCAGTGTGTATATAACAGATGTATACACACTGGACACCATCTCTTATATAAAATGTATACACACTGGACGCCTCTCTCTATATAACAGATGTACACACACTGGACAGCCGTCTCTCTATATAACAGATGTACACACACTGGACCCTCTCTCTATATAACAGATGTATACACACTGGACCCGTCTCTCTATATAACAGATGTAACACACTGGACCCGTCTCTCTATATATAACAGATGTATACACACTGGACACCGTCTCTAATATAACAGATGTATACACACTGGACACCATCTCTCTATATAACAGATGTATACACACTGGACGCCGTCTCTCAATATAACAGATGTATACACACTGGACACCGTCTCTCTATATAACAGATGTATACACACTGGACACCGTCTCTCTATATAACAGATGTATACACACTGGACACCGTCTCTAATATAACAGATGTATACACACTGGACGCACCGTCTCTCAATATAACAGATGTATCACACACTGGACACCGTCTCTCTATATAACAGATGTATACACACTGGACACCGTCTCTCTATATAACAGATGTATACACACTGGACACCGTCTCTCAATATAACAGATGTACTACACACTGGACACCATCTCTCTATATAACAGATGTAACACACTGGACACCGTCTCTCAATATAACAGATGTATCACACACTGGACACCATCTCTGTATATAACAGATGTATACACACTGGACACTGTCTCTCTATATAACAGATGTATACACACTGGACACCGTCTCTCTATATAACAGATGTATACACACACTGGACACCATCTCTTATATAACAGATGTATACACACTGGACACCGTCTCTCTATATATAACAGATGTACACACACTGGACACCGTCTCTCTATATATAACAGATGTACACACACTGGACCCGTCTCTATATAATAGATGTATACACACTGGACAGCCGTCTCTCTATAATAACAGATGTATACACACTGGACGCCGTCTCTCATATAATAGATGTATACACACTGGACGCCGTCTCTCTATATAATAGATGTATACACCTGACACTCTCTCTATATAACAGATATATATAGAGAAATGGTGTCCAGTTGTATATAACAGATGTATACACACTGGACGGCGTCTCTCTATATAACAGATGTATACACACTGGAACGCGTTCTCTATATAACAGATGTATACACACTGGACACCGTCTCTCTTTATAACAGATGTATACACACTGGACACCGTCTCTCTATATAACAGATGTATACACACTGGACACCGTCTCTCTATATAACAGATGTACACACTGGACACGTCTCTCTATATAACAGATGTATACACACTGGACACCGTCTCTATATATAACAGATGTATACACACTGGACACCATCTCTGTATATAACAGATGTATACACACTGGACCCGTCTCTCAATATAACAGATGTATACACACTGGACACCGTCTCTCTATATAACAGATGTATACACACTGGACACCGTCTCTCTATATAACAGATGTATACACACTGGACACCATCTCTGTATATAACAGATGTATACACACTGGACACCGTCTCTCTATATAACAGATGTATACACACTGGACCCGTCTCTCTGATATAAAGATGTATACACACTGGACACCGTCTCTCTATATAACAGATGTACACACACTGGACACCGTCTCTCTATATAACAGATGTACACACACTGGACACCGTCTCTCTATATAACAGATGTACACACACTGGACACTGTCTCTCTATATAACAGATGTACACACACTGGACACCGTCTCTCTATATAACAGATGTACACACACTGGACACTGTCTCTTATATAACAGATATATACAAATGGTGTCCCAGTCTGTATAAACAGATGTATACACACTGGACACCGTCTCTCTATATAACAGATGTATACACACTGGACGCCGTCTCTCTGTATATAACAGATGTATACACACTGGACATCCGTCTCTCTATATAACAGATGTACACACACTGGACACCGTCTCTCTATATAACAGATGTACACACACTGGACACCGTCTCTCCTATAACGATGTACACACCTGGACCACCGTCTTCCTAAATAACAGATGTATACAACGGACACCTCTCTGTAATATAGCAGATGTATACACACTGACACCGTCTCTCTATATTAACAGAGTTTACACCTGGACGCCGTCTCTATATATATATATACAATGTATACACACTGACATCCATTCTGTATATAACAGATGTATAAACACTGGACCCATCTCTCATATAATACAGATGTATACCTCTGGATCACCGTCTCTCTATATAACAGATGTATACACACTGGACGCCGTCTCTCTATATAACAGATGTATACACACTGGACACCGTCTCTCTATATAACAGATGTATACACACTGGACACCGTCTCTCTATATAACAGATGTACACACACTGGACACCGTCTCTCTATATAACAGATGTATACACACTGGACACCGTCCCTCTATATACAACAGATGTATACACACTGGACACCGTCTCTCTATATAACAGATGTATACACACTGGACACCGTCTCTCTATATAACAGATGTATACACACACTGGACACCATCTCTGTAATATAACAGATGTATACACACTGGACACCGTCTCTCTATATATAACAGATGTACACACACTGGACACCGTCCCTCTATATACAACAGATTATACACACTGGACACCGTCTCTCTATATAACAGATGTATACACACTGGACACCGTCTCTCTATATAACAGATGTATACACACTGGACACCGTCTCTCTATATAACAGATGTATACACACTGGACACCGTCTCTCTATATAACAGATGTACACACACTGGACACCGTCTCTCTATATAACAGATGTACACACACTGGACACCGTCTCTCTATATAACAGATGTATACACACTGGACACCGTCTCTCTATATAACAGATGTATACACACTGGACGCCGTCTCTCTATATAACAGATGTACACACACTGGACACCGTCTCTCTATATAACAGATGTATACACACTGGATGCCGTCTCTCTATATAACAGATTATACACACTGGACACCGTCTCTCTATATAACAGATGTATACACACTGGCTGTCCTCCCTCTGTATTACGCCCTCCTTCCCCTCCTCACTCTCTCGGTGAAGGATACCGTCCTGACTCCAATACGCCGCAGCTTCTTCCCCGGCAACATCCGCCATCTTCAAACACCCGCCACCCCCGGCGCCCCAGCAACCAACTTCTAACCACGCCTTCTTCTATCGCTGCGCTTCTATTGGTTGGCTCTCCTGAGAGTCCTCTTCTATTGGCCCATCATTTCAGCAAATACAGGAAAAGAAACGTTAACGTTAGTGACGTCACATGTCCAAGTGCAATGGTTTCTGGGAGATAAAGTTCTTTCTTTTTAGTGTCCCTATCGATAGACTGTTCATGGAAACTACAATATCCGGCATGCAAAGCGTCCGACGGTTTGACAAGGCGAAAACTACGTCTACCATCGTGCTTTACGGCAGGGTTGTGTATCCTGGTTACGGAAGAGGCGGCAGCAGTGGAGAGGCTGGGATGTATGTACCAACCGAATATGTATGATACATATATGTGTGTATATAGAATGAGTGTTTATGTCTGTATATATGTATAGGTATATGTATGATGGATGTACATAGATATATAACGCGTGTGTATAAATATGTGTATGATGTGTGTGTGTATATATATATATGTGTGTGTGTGTGTGTATAATTAGTGTTTATGTCTGTATATATGTATAGGTATATGTATGATGGATGTATATATATAATGTGTGTGTTTGGATATATATAATCTGTGTGATATCTATATATATAATGTGTGTGTTTGTGATGTGTGTGTATATGGCTGGGGTCACACACAGATATCTGGGCAGATATTGTTCACAGATCTCTGGTTGCAGTGAAATCATGGACACATTGTTCCATTTGTACACAGCCACAACATGGAACGATGTGTCCATGATTTCACTGCAACCAGAGATCTGTGAACAATATCTGCACAGATATCTGTGTGTGTGACCCCAGCCTATATGTATTTATATATACTACTGCACATTGTAGCCTCATCTATAACCTTCTTTGTCATTTATCGCTGTTCATATACAGAATAATTGATGTTTTTTTGCAGTTTAATTTTTCCCTTTGACTTTTTACATGAAATCATCATCTTATTTCCTCGTGTTGTTCCGGTCATTCGGCCCCTTTATATATAATATCTGCAGGTCTGTGCAGGATGTAAGAAGAGAGCGGTCTCATTGACTGAATATTGTTGTGCTTTGTATGTGGTTTTTTTTACACTTTGGATTATTCTCTTAGGCTGCCTTCACATTTGCGTATGTGAACGCGGCTTATGCTGCGTTCGGGTGCAGATGCGGACAATATCTGCTCCTTCCGGTGTCCCGCATCCGCACCCGGGACGCAGCATGTCGCGTCCCTGGTGCGGACAAGAGTGTGTGAGCTGTACGCAGGCATCCGCCTGCGCACAGATCACATATAGGAGTGAATGGGTGCGCACGGCGATCTGCAAGCATCTGCAGACCGCCGTGCGCACCATTATAAACATAGGGGCCGCGGTCTGCATGCAGATGCTTGCAGATGCATCTGCAAAACGCTGCAGATGCATCTGCAAGTCTGAAGGCAGCCTTAGACTGTGAGCCCTCGTGGACAGGGTCCCTGCCCCTCCTGTACCTGTACGTCCCAATCGCCTATAGTTAGTGTACTTGTTCTTGTCTCCCTCATCCTCATGTAAAGCGCTATGGAACCTAATGGCGCTATATATATAAATAATAATAATCTTCCTACAATGTTTCTTTTATATTTGCATTATTATTGATGTTTCTATTATCTGGACTCCACTTCTGCTGCAGCAGCCATATTTGTACACCGAGTGATGGGTGTCCGAATATGGCGACCGCTAATGGTATTGGCCCATTTCACAATACCGAGAGCGGAGCTGTAGAGAAAAGACAACTCTCGCAACCAACACCAGTAAGACGCTGCCGCATACAACGCTTCAGCACCCGTATTATACTCCAGAGCTGCACTCACTGTTCTGCTGGTGCAGTCACTGTGTACATACATTACATTACTGATCCTGTACTGATCCTGAGTTACCTCCTGTATTATACTCCAGAGCTGCACTCACTATTCTGCTGGTGCAGTCACTGTGTACATACATTACATTACTGATCCTGTACTGATCCTGAGTTACCTCCTGTATTATACTCCAGAGCTGCACTCACTATTCTGCTGGTGCAGTCACTGTGTACATACATTACATTACTGATCCTGAGTTATATCCTGTATTATACTCCAGAGCTGCCACTCACTATTCTGCTGGTGCAGTCACTGTGTACATACATTACATTACTGATCCTGAGTTATATCCTGTATTATACTCCAGAGCTGCACTCACTGTTCTGCTGGTGCAGTCACTGTGTACATACATTACATTACTGATCCTGAGTTATATCCTGTATTATACTCCAGAGCTGCACTCACTGTTCTGCTGGTGCAGTCACTGTGTACATACATTACATTACTGATCCTAAATGATTATATCCTGTATTATACTCCAGAGCTGCACTCACTATTCTGCTGAGTGCAGTCACTGGTCATACATTACATTACTGATCCTAATGATCCTGAGTTACCTCCTGTATTATACTCCAGAGCTGCACTCACTATTCTGCTAGTGCAGTCACTGTGTACATACATTACATTACTTATCCTGTACTGACTGATTACCCCTGTATTATACTCCAGAGCTGCACTCACTATTCTGCTGGTGAAGTCACTGTGTACATACATTACATTACTTATCCTGTACTGATCCTGTATTATACTCCAGAGCTGCACTCACTATTCTGCTGGTGCAGTCACTGTGTACATACATTACATTACTGATCCTGTGTTACATTCTGTATTATACTCCAGAGTGCACTCATATTCTGCTGGTGCAGTCACTGTGTACATACATTACTGATCCTGTACTGATCCTGAGTTAATATGTATTATACTCCAGAGTTGCACTCACTATTCTGCTGGTGCAGTCACTGTGTACATACATTATATTACTGATCCTGTACTGATCCTGAGTTACCTCCTATATTATACTCCAGAGCTGCACTCACTATTCTGCTGGTGCAGTCAATGTGTACATACATTATATTACTGATCCTGTACGATCCGATTATCCTGTATTATACTCCAGAGCTGCACTCACTGTTCTGCTGGTGAGTCACTGTGTACATACATTACATTACTGATCCTGTACTGATCCTGAGTTACCTCCTGTATTATACCCCAGAGCTGCACTCACTATTCTGCTGGTGCAGTCACTGTGTACATACATTACATTACTGATCCTGAGTTCCTGCAATCTTTCCTTGGCTGACACGTGCTGGTTGGGGGATGTTCTTGTGTTCTTAGACTCTTCTGATGTGACCTCCTTCTTCTTGTCCAGGTCCAGTGTTGTGTCCAGATGGAGATAAGAATGAAAACATAATGGTTTCTCACATCGAAAAAATGACTATGGGAATAAGCAAGATCCTGGGTGAGTGATGATGTTCGTGTGCTGCCGATCTGCAGCTCTGTGCAAAAGGTTTATGTGATTTTCGAACAAATGCTGCAAAATAAGGATGTATTAAAAAAAAATAGAAGTGTTAATAGTTTATTTTAATTAATTAACAAAGTAAATAAGCAAAAGGGAAATCTAAATGACATCAGTGTAACCGTCCTTTGTCTTCAAAATAGTGTCAGATTTTCTCCGTACACTTCACACAGTTTATAAGGCAGGTACTTATCCATCAGGGAGGCGTCTGATGTCTCCAAATTTATTCTTCAGCCGGACAACAACCCCAAACATCCAGACAATGTGATTTAAGAATTATCTACAGCGGAAAGAAGAACAAGGAGTCCAGGAAGTGATGATCCGGCCCCTGCAGAGCCCTGATCTCAACATTGTCCAGTCTGTGTGGGATTGAAGGGAACCAACCAGGAGGATTTAGGGCTATAAAGTGAAGCCACTACCTTCCAGTCTCTAGGATACTGAGTGCAATCATACCTCTACTTCAATGATTGCATGTATGATTGCAGAGAAAAGAGTTATCAAACACCAGGACACTAGTGCAGCATGGGACTGGAGTGTGCAGCACATCAGCATAAGAGGAGCTGGGTTTCTTTGTATTACTTTTCTGTTCTAAGCTAAACTCTCCCTCTCTCCTTCCCCTCTCCCTCCCTCCCTGTCACTCTACCAGGGTGGTCCTGTGTGCCCCAGCTCTTCACTTCACCCTCCCTCCGTCTCCTCCATATCCTGCTTCTGCTGGGAGTTGTAGGGTCTCTTGATCTGCAGACTGTGTGTTGGAGCATGCTGGGAGTTGTAGTGTCTTTGGATCTTCAGACGTGTGATGGAGCATGCTGGGGGTTATAGTGTCTTTGGATCTGCAGACTGTGTGATAGAGTATGCTGGGGGTTGTAGTGTCTCTGGATCTGCAGATCCTGAGCCAGTGACCCTATAACTCCCAGCATACTCAATGAACAGATCTCCACTATTGTCATCTGTGATAACAATAGCAGGGATCTGTCCCGGTCTGTGAGAGGAGACCGATCAGGATGTGCAGAGACTGGAAGGTGCAAGGGGGAGAAGGCTTCTACTGCTTGTGAAGATCACAAGCGGGGAGATGGAGGGAGGGAGGAAGGGAGAGAGGTGAGGGAGGATTTGGCTTAGAGCAAACAGGGCAGTTATACAAAGAAAGCCAGCCTCTCTAATGATAATATGGCTCCCCTGCGGTCTGGTCGCCACAGAGGGGTACTGCACCCAATCCACGGTTGTAGTATTCCTGTTCTCAGTAAACAGGTTGGTAAGTACAGTCACCCACAAACAAACCCAACACATCCGGTCCCAGGAACAACGGTGAAGCCAGCCAGTGGGACGGCGAGGAGAGAAAGGTGGTGGGTGAGACGTTAGTGCAGAAGCAGTGAGGAAATAGAAGAGTAGACAAAAGGAAAGACAACAGGAAGTGGCAGAACAGCAGACTGCAGAAAGGCAGAGGGAGCCCCAGGGGCACGGGCAGAGAGAGATCCACCCGTGCGCCCGAATCTGAAGTGAAGCAGAGGGGCAGGGCGAGCACCAGGGGCCCGGCACTGAAGGTGGCGAGGAGACTCCAAGCTCCAACCACGGAACTGGTGTCCACGAGGTCTAGAGGAGCTGCGGCCAACTCCCGGCACATCCACCAAGAAGGCAGCCATACTAGGGTCAGAGGACATAGCCGGTCGCCCAACAAGGCCCTTGGCTGCCGGATTGGGGCTCTGTGCACAGAGACGCAGGCAGCGCTAAGGAGGAGAGGCCCAAGAGGAAAGGAACATAAAGGGGGTGTCCTGGACAAGCCATCCTGGTTGCTGAGGACTATCCAGACTGAAACTGAAACAACAACTGTACCTTGTGGTGCCTGCAAAGACAAGCCAAGTAAACCGGGTTTGGAACTCAGCATTGTGTGTGAGACTTTTTATTTCATACCTGAGGAGCGGTAGACTGATAACCTGCGCAGGCTGCAGGGCCCTGCATGTGATCCCCTCCCTGCGGTCAGATCAACCCCGCTGGCCCCTCTTCACCGGATGCCCTGGGGACCTGCTCTAACCGTGGGGAGCGAAACCATCACATCTGCCATCCCATCATCCCCTGAGGTCCCAGACTGCAGCAGCTGCCACCTAATAGCCGCATACCACAGGTGGCATCATGACAAACTCCACTCTACTCTTATCTCTTCCGTCAAGCCTACAACCTGCAATGAGACCTGGTTCACCGCACCGGCTCACTATCGGCACTACCCCCTCATACTGTATCCCCACTGGTCCCTCTTAGACTGTGAGCCCTCGCGGACGGGGTTCTCCCCCCTCTTGTATCTGTACGACTTGACTGTCCATATATATTGTACTTGTCCTCGTCTGCCCTATCCTTTTGTAAAGCGCCATGGAATCTAATGGCACTATATAAATAAGTAATAATAATAATACTCTTAAACTTCTTTATCCCTCTTTTTCAACAAACTCTTTTCCCCCTTTTCATTGACTGCACATCCAGGTGGCCATGGAACGGATCCCAGACGCTTGAGGACATTGAGAGGCCCGGCTCCCGAGTACCCCACGGACCCCACGGGGCGAGTCAATAATGTGCTGCACACTCCGTGCCTCTGCTGCACAGATTTTCTGATGTTTGATAACAGATTTCTCTGCAATCATACATGTAGTCATTGAAGTAAAGGTCTGATTGCACTCTGTATCCCAGAGCTTGTAAGGAACTGCCTTCACTCTATAGCCCTAAAACCTGCTGGTTGGTTCCCTTTAAGGCTATGTGCCGACCAGAAAACAGTGGTGCAGGGTTTTGTTGTCAGAAATCTGGAGAGCAAGAAAGAGAGTGAGACATTAGCCTGAAGGAGAGAGAGAGAGATAGAGAGGGAGGGAGATCTGCACAAGCCTCATCCACATGAGATCTGTGGTTAGTTCTCCAGGATGTTTGGGATCACCTTCCTTCCATAACTTTGTATAAGTATCTGGAACACGTCTTTAGATTCCTCTTTTGCTCATTCACTTTTTATTTCATTACTTGATCCTTACTGTGCAGCATTTTCTCCACAGGGGCCTAAGGCCTTTTCAGTATACAACATGGATGGGGGGTGATCTGTTACGTTAGCCGTATACATGAGATAAGCCTGATTTCTGTATATACCTGTCCATTTAGTTTGGACAGAATCCTATTTTATTTCAATAAGAGATCAGCAGCACGTGAAGCTGACAATGCCGCTTGTCTCCAGGAGAAGGAAAGGTGACTTAGTTATGACTCTTCTCATATTTACCTTCAGGAGGAGAGTGGACATTCTCTGCCTATTTTTGCCTGTATACATAAAAGCCAAATCCACCCTCATCCTATGGTTATAACCTAGCGGAGGGCTGCCATCACTCCTCTGTGATTTGGGTGGGGATGATCTCCTTCATGATTGGGCAGAGCACAGTTGTAAGCCCCCATGATTGTGCTGCCTGTCACTACCCGGTTGTATTATGGCTCCACAGCTGGTTGTGTCATATAACACAATTGTTAGGAAATTTGTGTCACGTTTTTAGAGCCCTAAACCAAGTAATCCACTTGTCAGTACCCTGAGAGCCAAACACGTGTTCCCGACACCACCCTGACTGTGTCCGGCTCCATTTTAGCCATCATCAGTGTTGTGTGTGGTCATATATTCCAGAACGTCCACAGGGAATAACATCATTAGTCGTCTTCTGCAGCATCCTTGTCTCATCATTGGTAGCACTCAGTCTTCAGACTCTCCTCATGAATCTCATGGGACATTTCAGCTTTCATATATGTGGAGACATGTAATCATTATGTGTTTTACGCATCATGTCCTCATGCGTGCTCTTACTTATTAGAGTCATCCCCTGGAGTGACTGAGGTGAAGATCGAGGAGATTCCTCCTGCCGACCGTCACACACTCGTCTCCTGGGAGCAGGTGAGTGAGATCCTGTAACTGATATGTGTGGGGTCCATAAGGAAATGCATTCCTTATCTGTACTGATCCAGAGCTATATCCTGTATTATACTCCAGAGCTGCACTCACTATTCTGCTGGTGGAGTCACAGTGTACATACATTACATACTGATCTATACTGTCCTGAGTTTACCTCCTGTATTATACTCCAGAGCTGCACTCACTATTCTGCTGGTGGAGTCACTGTGTACATACATTACATTACTGATCCTGAGTTACCTCCTGTATTATACTCCAGAGCTGCACTCACTATTCTGCTGGTGGAGTCACAGTGTACATACATTACATTACTGATCCTATACTGGTCCTGAGTTACCTCCTGTATTATACTCCAGAGCTGCACTCACTATTCTGCTGGTGGAGTCACTGTGTACATACATTACATTACTGATCCTGTACTGATCCTGAGTTACCTCCTGTATTATACTCCAGAGCTGCACTCACATTCTGCTGGTGCAGTCACTGTGTACATACATTACATTACTGATCCTGTACTGATCCTGAGTTACTCCTGTATTATACTCCAGAGCTGCACTCACTATTCTGCTGGTGCAGTCACTGTGTACATACATTACATACTGATCCTGTACTGATCCTGAGTACCTCCTGTATTATACTCCAGAGCTGCACTCACTATTCTGCTGGTGCAGTCCATTGTGTACATACAGTACATTACTGATCCTGTACTGATCCTGAGTTACCTCCTGTATTATACCCCCAGAGCTGTACTCTCTGTTCTGCTGGTGCAGTCACTGTGTACATACATTACATTACTGATCCTGTACTGATCCTGAGTTACCTCCTGTATTATACTCCAGAGCTGCACTCACTATTCTGCTGGTGCAGTCATTGTGTACATACATTACATTACTGATCCTGTACTGATCCTGAGTTACCTCCTGTATTATACTCCAGAGCTGCACTCACTATTCTGCTGGTGCATTCACGTGTACATACATTACATACTTATCTGTACTGATCAAGCTATATCCTGTATTATACTCCAGAACTGCATTCACTATTCTGCTGGTGCAGTCATTGTGTACATACATTACATTACTGATCCTGTACTGATCTGAGTTATATCCTGTATTATACTCCAGAGCGGCACTCACTATTCTGCTGTGTGCAGTCACTGTGTACATACATTACATTAGTGATCCTGAGTTATATCCTGTATTATACTCCAGAGTGGCACTCACTATTCTGCTGGTGCAGTCACTGTGTACATGTGGCGCCCCTACGGACTGGTCGCCACAGTGATGCTGTGTTTACTCCACGGGTGTGGTGTCACCATTCCCAGGTGAGAAGAGTCGCAAACCCAAGACACAGAGTTTGCATTCAACACCATCGCAATTCCACGCTACAGGATTCAGGTGGACCCTGATTAGGGAGGGCCCCGTCTTCTGGCCAGGAGGAGGGGTTAGCATAAAGTTAGAGAAAGGGAGAGAGAGAGATCGAGAGAAGGAAGGCATCCGGAGTGGACGCAGGACTGAGATAGTCCTAGGAGACACGGGAGTGGGGGATCCACCTGTGTGCCCCAAAACCAGTCCCGTCGCAAGTCAGGCGGAGGGACTGGTTGACAGAGGGGACCAACCCTGATCTCGTGTGGGTACTCTAGGACCCTACCAGGAAAACCGGAAGCCACTGTGTCTGTAGGAACAGTGGCCACAACCTGTGGATAATCCGCAAGATGGTGGCTAGAACTAAGGTCAGGGACGTGCCGCTGCAGTCGCCCGACCAGGCCTGCAGCCATCAGCCTAATGAAGGCGCAGGCAAGGCGAGAATCCAGAGCAGGGAGAGAGCAACCTGGGAAGGCCCAAGAATGGTGTCTTGGCAGAGCGATCCTGATCTCCTGGGAGCTAACCTGGCTGCACTTTGGAGGAGCACAGCACCCGGCTGGGTGACATTGCCCCATCAGCAAGTAAAAGGTAAAGAACTTCACAAACTGTCTGTGTTTGCTCCTTTCACGCCCTGTGGACCTCTAAGCGGACAGAGCCCTTTCCCTGCAATTGATTGTCCATGCTATACCTGGGGCCCCACTATACCTATGGGGAGCAATACTATACCGGCTGCACTACCATCTGCCCCAGTGGTCCCAAATCTGCATCGTCAGCCATCCCTTTGCCGAGTACCACAGGTGGCGTCACAAATATCCCCTGTAAATATCCTCTTTACTGCACACTCAGTGTCACAGAACTAGGTCACCGACACCGTGATCTCCCAAAGAACTGTCTGGCCCGGTTCAGAGTACCCCACGTCCCTGGTGGCGTCACATACATACATTATATTACTTATCCTTTACTGATTCTGAGTTACCTCCTGTATTATACTCCAGAGCTGCACTTGCTATTCTGCTGGTGAGTCCCTGTGTACATACATTACATTACTTATCCTGTACTGATTCTGAGTTACCTCCTGTATTATACTCCAGAGCTGCACTCACTATTCTGCTGGTGCAGTCACTGTGTACATACATTACATTACTGATCCTGTACTGATCCTGAGTTACCTCCTGTATTATACTCCAGAGCTGCACTTGCTATTCTGCTGGTGCAGTCACTGTGTACATACATTACATTACTGATCCTGTACTGATTCTGAGTTACCTCCTGTATTATACTCCAGAGCTGCACTCACTATTCTGCTGGTGCAGTCACTGTGTACATACATTACATTACTGATCCTGTACTGATCCTGAGTTACCTCCTGTATTATACTCCAGAGCTGCACTCACTATTCTGCTGGTGGAGTCACTGTGTACATACATTACATTACGTATCCCGTACTGATCTTGAGTTACATCCTATACATCCTCCCTCTCTATTTCCTCCCTTCCTCTCCCCTTCTCCTCTTCCCTCTCTCTCCCTTCTCTCCTCCTGCCCTCTCTCTCTCCTCTCTCTCCCTCCCTCTCTCTCCCCTCTCCCCTCTCTCTCCCCTCCCTCTCTCTCCCCCTCCCTCTCTCTCCCCTCCCTCTCTCTCTCCCCTCCCTCTCTCTTCCTCCTCTCTCTCCCTCCTCTCTCCCTCCCTCTCTCTTCCCTCCCTCTCTCTTCCCTCCCTCTCTCTTCCCTCCCTCTCTCTTCCCTCCCTCTCTCTTCCCTCCCTCTCTCTTCCCTCCCTCTCTCTTCCCTCCCTCTCTCTTCCCTCCCTCTCCTCTCTCCCTCTCTCTCCTCCCTCTCTCCCTCCTCCTCTCTCCCTCCTCTCTCTCTCCCTTCCCTCCCTCTCTCTCTCCTCTCTCCTCCCTCTCTCTTCCCTCCCTCTCTCTTCCTCCCTCTCTCTCTCCTCCCTCCCTCTTCCTCCCTCCCTCTCTCTCCCTCCCTCTCTTTCCTCCCTCTCTCTCTCCTCCCTTCCCTCTCTTCCTCCCTCTCTCTCCCCTCCCTCTCTCTTCCCTCCCTCTCTCTCCCTCTCCTCCCTCTCTCTCCCTCTCTCTCCCCTCCCTCTCTCCTCCCTCCCTCTCCTCCTCCTCCCTCCTCCCTCCCTCCCTCTCTCTCTCCCTCCCTCTCTCTCCCCTCCCTCTCTCTCTCCCTCCCTCTCCTCCCTCTCTCCCTCCCTCTCTCTCTCCTCCCTCTCTCTCCCTCTCCCTCCCTCTCTCCCTCCTCTCTCTCCCTCTCTCCCTCTCCTTCTCCCTCCTCCTCCCTCCTCTCTCTCCCCTCCCTCTCCTCTCCCCTCCCTCTCTCTCCCCTCCCTCTCCTCCTCCCTCCCTCTCTCTCCCCTCCCTCTCTCTCCCCTCCCTCTCTCTCCTCCCCTCCCTCTCTCTCCCCTCCCTCTCTCTCCCCTCCCTCTCCTCTCTTCCCTCTCTCTCTCTCCCTCTCTCTCCCTCCCTCTCTCTCTCCTCCCTCTCTCCCTCCCTCTCCTCCCTCTCTCTCTTCCCCTCTCCTCCCTCTCCTCTCTCCTCCCTTCTCCCTCTCTCTCCCTCCCTCTCTCTTCCTCCCTCTCTCTCTCCTCCCTTCCCTCCTCTTTCCTCCCTCTCTCTCTCCTCCCTTCCCTCTCTTCCTCCCTCTCTCCCCTCCCTCTCTCTCCCCTCCCTCTCTTCCCCTCCCTCTCTCTTCCCTCCCTTCCCTCTCTTTCCTCCCTCTCTCCACCTCCATCTCTCCCTTCCCTCTCTCTCCTCCCTCTCTCTCCCTCTCTCCCTCCCCTCCCCTTTTCTCCCTCTCTCCCCTCCCTCTCTCCCTTCCTCTCTTCTCCTCTCTCTTCCTCCCTCTCTCTTTCCTCCCTCTCTCTTCCTCCCTCTCTCTCTCTCTCTCTCTCTCTCTCTCTCTCCTCTCTCTCTCTCCTCTTTCCTCCTTTCCTCTCTCTCCTCTCTCTCCCTCCCTCTTCTCCTCCCTCCCTCTCTCCCTCCCTCCTCCTCTCTCCCGTCCCTCCCTCTCTCCCTTCCCTCCTCTCTCCTCCCTCTCCTCCTCTCTCTCCCTTCCCTCTCCTCTCTCCTCCCTCTCTCTCTCTCTCTCCTTCCCTCTCTCTTTCCTCCCTCTCTCTCTTTCCTCCCTTCTCTCTCTCCTCCTTCTCTCTCTCCTCCTTCTCTCTCTCCTCCTCTCCTCTCTCTCCTCCTTCTCTCTCTCCTCCTTCTCTCTCTCCTTCTCCTCTCTTCTCTCTCTCCTCCTCTCTCTCTCTCCTCCCTTCCCTCCCTCTCTTTCCTCCCTCTCTCTCTCCTCCCTTCCCCTCTTCCTCCCTCTCTCTCTCCTCCCTTCCCTCTCTTTCCTCCCTCTCTCTCTCCTCCCTTCCCTCTCTTTCCTCCCTCTCCTCTTTCCTCCTTCTCTCTTTCCTCCTTCTCTCTCTCCTCCTTCTCTCTCTCCTCCTTCTCTCTCTCCTCCTTCTCTCTCTCCTCCTTCCCTCTCTCTCCTCCTCTCTCTCTCCTCCTTCCTCCTCTCTCTCCCCTCCCTCTCTCTCCCCTCCCTCTCTCTTCTCTCCCTCTCTCTTTTTGTTCAGATTTTTTTCCCGGACAGAAAATCGCAGCAAGCTGGGATTTTGTGTCCGGGAGAAAAACCTGCATTCTCCCGGACAGATGGAAACCAGATGGCAAATGACTGCAATCCGGCTCCATCCGGCACCATAGGAATACTATGGGGCCCAAATCAGATCCGGGCTGTCCGGTTCACACTGGACAGCCCCGGATCCTGTAAATCGTGATGTGAAGCCAGCCTTACCGCAGCCCCCCAGTTTGCCGTCCCCCTGCTCTTGGACTATACTTTGCGTGTAAGGAGATTTAGGCTACATTCACACGGTGCGTTTGTGTTCGGTTATTTACGGATCCGTTTTTTGTATTGACATGGACCGTCCCAGCAAAGTCAATGCATTTCAAAATTTGCATTCAGACGCCACGTTTTGTGCAGATCCATTTTTGGGCTCCAGAACGGATCCGCACAAAGAATGAGCATGTCCATTGTTGGCGTTTTTCCTGGTCCGCTTTCTCCATTGCCTCTATTGTGGAATGTGCTAAAAAAAAAAAAACGCATTGTCTGAATGGGTGTTGCGTTATTTTAAAAAGCGGATCGGCTTGAGTTCGGATCCATAAAAAGGGTGCAGAAACACACTGTGTTAATGTAGCCTAGAGACTGCCGCCATCATTAGTGCCCACCCCAAAGACACACCACACTCCCCTTCTTCAGGAGGAGGCCCACTTGGTAGGACATGGTGTCCATTCAATCCTACAGGCTAATAGCACAGCGCATCAGACGGCATCTGATACAACAAGATATTTATTCTATTACATTTTTCATTTTATGATCGCTACAGGCAACAAGTGGTTGATTAACTATAAAAAAAAGATTACTGACCAATTCCTGTGTTTCAGTAAAGCTCGGCTGCATGGACAGTATGCATGCTTTAAATCTACCACAAGGGGCAGTAGTGAATCGCATTCATGGCAGACGGATGGTTTTTGCTTTTCTGGTACAGGTGTAATAATTCTCTGCGTATCATTCAGTGCAGGTGAGCAAAGAAAACTAGACTGAACCTGCAGAGCAAAAGGGAGATTATAGCATTATGTAACCCGCTGTGTATCCAGACGGTGAGAGCTGGTGATTGTCTAACAGTTATCGTAAAGGGGATGTCAGGTGTGCAAAACCCTTTACAGGTAACTTCTGAGGGGTGAGAGGAGGTCACATAGGGCATCTGTCATGCTTTCCTAAATTACACATAGAACCCCTTAGTTGAGTGTTGATCAATAAGGTTTTACATTTTTGGATGTCCCCATCCCCTGTCTGCAGACTTGTGAGTCCTCACAATGCACACTGTCAGGATCCTCCGGTGGGAGGTCATGCGACCGGAAGTATGTGCTTTGCATTCTCTCGGCCACATTCCTACTAGACATGTCTGGTCCCGCTTAATTCACTTGTATTGAGTGAGGCAACACATGTCTAGTCGGCAAGTGACCGTATGTATATAAATGGTGCCCGGCTCCTGGCACCGGAGAATCCTGACAGTGTGTGCATTGTGTTCTGTGAGGATTCTATGTACCCCAAGGCTGGACAACCCCTTTGAACCGCTAAATGTGTGTCACAATGCTCACATGTGTAATAACGATCGCCTGCTGTTGTTTTGTCTAGAAATCCTCCTGTATGTTGCCTGAAGATCTGAAGAACTTCTACCTGATGACCAATGGCTTCCACATGTCCTGGTCTGTGAAGATGGACGGTGCGTCTTCTCATCTGTTCCATGCTTCTGCCAGTATTTTGGGGGATTTCTTAATGGCTGTAATCCTTTTTCCCCTGACAGATAGCCCGGCTCAGGTTGGCTCGATGGTAATCAATAGCATCTCCAATCTGATCCACCTGAGAGGCTCCTCGTCCTACTCACTGCCCAATTCCCCGACGCTCGCGGACCTAGATGACGACTCTGACGAGGAAGGTACAGAACCTAATACACCATCGCTTTATGGATTGTCTCATGACTTTAGGGTTGTGGATGCTTTGCCGCCTCTTCTAAGCTCTTGCAGAATCTTGGCCCCTTTTTAAAGAAAAGGGCGTAAACGAAACATAAATAATAGAACATGAAACTGCACCTTTCTCAGAAGGCGAGCCCCCGACCTCGGACCTGCCTTTAATAGTGAGGAATCTTCAGGGTGTTTTGAAGATCATGCATTTTTGATGGTTTCCTTACCTGAAATCCTAAAGCTTCCGGCAAATTCTAAGGAGAAGATCCAGCTGGGATCCTCCTAGAGGACAAAACGGCCTTCTACACCAGCTGCAGGGAACAAAGCTGGTTATCCCTAATCCATGTGTAATGCATAGCCATAGGTCATACAAAGCTTGGGATTGCTCATTGTCCAGAACAACATAAAACCTGTTTAGTGTGTCTGGGAACTGTGTAGATTTCCTAGCTGTGTAATTCAGGTGTGGTACTTTAGTATTCTACCAGCACTATAGATGCTGGAACTACCTTATTCTCCCTTCCCAACATGCATTGCTGTTGTCCAATCCAATGGCTTGCCTGCCACAAAATGTAATCCTTCACGACGATTATGCCTGTATGCAGAGCATAAGGGAGACTCGGCCCCACTCCCACTTCCTTTAGAGATAAAGCCCTATCCCTGATTCCTTTAATTTTCACCTGCAGACTGATTGCGCTTGACAATAGGCGGGGTGGGGGGACAGAACGGAGACTCCTACTGCTCGTTGGAGTGGTTTTTTGAGGAACGCACAACATCATTTGAAAATCTAATGATTTGCAGCAGATCATTTCCTAATCACATTATCCATCACGTAATGCATCTAGCATATTCAGATCTGTAATAGACTGGTTAAAGGACAGGAAACAAAGAGTCCGTGTACATGGTGCATTGTCTAAAAGGGATAAACTCAGCAGTGGGGACCACAATGCTCAGCATTGGGGAACACCATAATCTGTATTTTATATTCTCTTTATTAATGACCTTGTTGATGGGAACGAGAGTTAGGGTACCGTTACACGTCGCAATATCGTTCCGATATCGCATATAATTTCACGGGAGCGCGCACGTTTTTGGCACTTGTCCAAGATCGCATAGGAGATGTCACACGTAGCAATCACACCTCCAACCTGCGATGATAAGTCAGCGCCCAAATCCGGCAGCCGATTTTTCACATCGTAGTTGCGCCGTCACACAGCACAACCACATCAGCAATGTGGGCGTACTTTTCACCCAGCTTAGGACATAGGCGTACCTGAGTTAACTTTTAACCGCCCCCAGAACACTCCGATTGGACGGCGAAAGAGCGTTACCATTGGTCAGCCATGTCAGACAACATGGTGGCGACATGGATGATATTGCCCATTATATCATCTGGAAACTGATGTCATATGTGATGAGTGTCAGCTCCAGCAACACACAGCGGTGTCGTGAAACTGGCAGACAGGCACGCTAGTGTACTGCAGTGTGTTTCCACTAAATGTATGGACATTCTGTCCGTCTACTGTAGAAGTTGGTAAGCTACACACAGGAAATCTGAACATGTCTCTGTACCTCACATAGCATTATCCCAACTATGTGGCTGCCTAAATGTTTGTATGCGTTTCCACATATGTACATATGTCTCAATCAGACAATATAGAAGTGACCATGTGTGTGGATACATACCCATGTCTACATGCAGCAATCTGGACAGGGAAACACACAAACACCATACAGTGTGTCGGTCACCGCCACACATGTGTAGTGTACCTGTGCACACAATGCACAAGTGCAGGGACTCTCAAATAACATTGTAGTCTCACACATCAGAGCACACCATAATGCTATGGGATACGGTGGTCAGCTACAAATAAAAGAATCACACACGTTTGTCTGATTAGAAACAAATTTATTAGGAGTGTGGCCACACAAATACAACCAACAACAAACACACAACAACCAAACAAGTGTTATCATCACACAAGTAATATATTACATAATTGAAATAGTGCATCATTCTGCCATAGCTTAAAAATGAATGTATGTGAATCAAAAACATAAAGAAACATCAATGACAATAATAATGTGAGGCAAAATATATCCTCACAACATAAAGACATATTGTACAGTGTGGACCCATCACACGCCCTTACATCTGGTGGTCCTGCTAGGCCACCGCCCCAGGGCCATTGAAATACGAGCAGTAGCTGTCTCTGCTGCTCCTGGCATCCTGCTGATGTCAGCCCTGGCCCAACGGCTGAAGTGGTGCTACGGCAAGGTCGTTATCATGCCATTCACCTGGCATGAGTTCCCCAGTTGCGTGGTCCACACTATCCACATAACTTGCTGGCGTGTATGATTGAGCATCCCAAGCAGAAAGTTTATGCAGCACACAACACGCCATCACTACCATTTTGATAGATTCCAGTTTCATATTTAAAGCTGTATGAAACACGCGGAATCTATTGGCCGTGATCCCGAACGCATTTTCAACCACACGACGTGCCCGGGATAGCCGGTAATTGAAAAGGCGTTGCTCAGGGGTCAGAGTCCTCTGGGGATATGGCCGTAGTAGGTTTGCGTGTAGTGCGAAGGCCTCGTCCCCCACAAAGGCAAAGTTGAGATGTTCAGTGGTGTCATCATTTGGGGGTAAGTTCAGCCACCCGCTTAAAAGGTCTGGGCCAAACCCCGTCCCATCAGACACACACCCGTTCATCCCCACATCCACAAGGAGGAACTCATAGTTCGCATTGACGAGGGCCATGAGGACCACACTGAAATAACCTTTGTAGTTAAAATAGTATGACCCGCTGTTGTGGGGTTGTGTGACCCTTACATGCTTGCCATCCAATGTCCCCCCGCAGTTTGGGAATTGCCACCTCTCCTGGAAGGCAGTGGCAACTTCCAACCATTCTGCGGGGTGTTTTGAAACCGCATATAGGTTGGCAAGAGACAGCTCACAATGGCATCGCACGTCTCAGGGATTAGGGGGCTCAGTAGTGGCCGCGAGACAGCAGCAGAATACTGCAGGTCAGTCATTGTGCACCCTGTTGCCAAGAAACACAGAGTCACAGCCAACCGCTCCTCGGCTGGAACAGCTCAACGCAATATAGTGTCCTCATGGGCAATATGTTGTGTAACCAAGTCCAAGAGGAATTTGAAAGAGTCCTCGGACATCCGGAGATAGTTCCTGAAGTCCTGCGGATTCCTGTCCTCCAGCTGACAGACCAGGCCCATGTGACTCAGGTGCAGCCTTTGCAGGAGCCAATCCCGAGACCACATACACCGTCGTATACGCCTCTGCAGTCTCTCAGTCCTCTCATCCGTCAACAAGGCATCCTCCACCATGGACACAGCCACTACTGCCATTGCGGAACAATGCATGACGTCCAATCTCTGTTAGCAAGGCTCTGGGAATGTGAAAGGAGAAATAACGGGTATAAGCACATGGAGGCCTAACAACAACAACATTCATCAACCAGCACATGTACATAGTCGTTTCGTACCCCTCCTATACACACTTACATGGTTGGCCTGTTACGTTACACACCATCTAATGCTTGTGGACCTTGCTTATTGAACCCACTACAGTATGACATTTAACATAACACCTACTACACATATGTCAACCCATACTACTCATCATGTACAGCTGTCACATTATGGGCATCCAGAAAGGCAGTACAACACCAAGATGTGTCCCATGGCTGGCAACACTCATTATGTATGTAAGGGCCCTTTCACATCAGCGGTAATTTCAAATCGCGGCAGATGCGTTGAAAAAAAACGCATCTGCAGCGATTACCGCATACCGGCTGCAGGTGCGGCCACGAAAAGAAACGCAGTCAGCCGCGGTTTTTTTCGCGGCCGCACCTGCCGCAAGTGCAAAACCGCACTTGCCGCACCTGCCGCAAGTCTGCCTATACCTTGTATGGCGTTTACCGCAACCGCGCCGCAACCGTGCAGCCGGTATGCGATTTGAAATTACCGCTGATGTGAAAGGGCCCTAAACAAAGTATTTTGCACTCCACAAAGATTCAGAATTGGGTACACTACATTACACATCACAAGAGGGTAATGCTTGCAGATTCATTATTGTGTCTTCATCTAACTGACAGATCTACAATCCTCAAGGCTGCATGTCCTGGAATCAGTTAGCATGCAATGTGTGTGGGCAACCGCTGCTCCAACATTTCCTGCCATTTGGATATAGACCATATATTATCTTACCCACACTCTTCTTGTCAAGACCGTGTTACCTACACAAAATGGATGATCACTGACTACGCACAAAACAGCATGTGCCAACCACCCACACAGTCCCGAATATGTAGCCTATAGCCTAAAAGGAAGTGGTAACAGTGGCCGAATGGACCAAGAGCTCCTGGTGGTCATTAGCACAAAGTCTAGGAGCAGGAATATTTACAACACGCAGTTAAGATGACAGAATATCCCCAAATAGCTGTGCACATGACTACTTACTCAATGGCTCTGGGCAGCAAACACAACATTTTTCAGCCGTTTCCCATTTTTATGTGTGAAGCCACCAATCACAACCCGCTTGAGTCGTCCAATTGTACCTTGCCTTGGCGTTCCCACGCCCGACGTCGCCGATTGGACAACTCTTCTGCGATGTCTTTGGTTGAGCGCCCTTTAAAAGATGGATATGGGACATCCGGCCCGTTGCACATGGAAGCACAAAGTGGTAGCGTCTCCTCTTCTGGCACTGCAGGGCTGATGGTATGTATTGATGACTCTATCTCGTCTTCATCTCTTCTTTCTGTATGGGCTGCGATTCGCACTCACTCCTCTACCATGTGGTAATGTTGTTGGTGTTAGGTCATACTACGTATATGTCCTAATGGGCCATGTAGCCTTCATAGCTGCTTTGATCATCCCCTTAATGGCATATTCCTCAGAATGTACATTACCCGAGTAAACTTCATTTATGTGGCGACCCACACTATTGATGCATGTACGTATAAAGGGCATGTGCTTGTAAAGTAGCTCAAACCAAATCATGGATCAGTTTGTGTTAAATTACACATCATACATACAACAATGGCCATTGCCTGTGCGGCTTTGAAAAATTAAGGCTAAGTTCACATGATACTCCTCCTGTAGCCTACAGCCATATGTACAGACTGTAGTGGCATTTATCTTAATGTGTGTTTTGTTGCCTGGGTAATGTGTTGTATTATTTTTAAATTTGTGGTGGCCAATTGATGTGGCCACAGGACCATATTTAGCCAGGATTGGCTAGCTGAAACAACATGATTCATACATGTGTGTGTGTGTTCATGTCTGAAATTTCATTTTTCAGATGGCAGAGAACCAGGATTTCTCCAGGCCTTCATAGCCAAGTACCAGGAGCAATAGTGCTTGTGGCGGACCACATCACCTGATTACAAGAACAATAAGGTGAAGAGAGTGGCGTATGACCAGCTCATCACCCTCTCCGAGCAGCAGCACCCTGGGGAGAGGGTGGATAAGTCATCTGTGCTTAAGAAGATCCGGAACCTGCGCAGTGTATAAGAATGAGCTGAATGAAGTCGATAAGTCAACGCAGTCCAGGAGTGGAACGGGGGAGGTGTATGTGCCACGCTTGTGGTACTTTAACCTCCTCCATTTCCTCCAGGACCAGCATCTCCCTCCGACTACACTGTACAGCAGGGACCTAGCACACTCCTCCGCCATTCCCCAAGACCGGCTCCGCCACAAGAGGTACTTCCTAATGTCTTTGTGTCATCACAGTCTTCAATGGTGGTTGGATACACTTGTGTTGTGTTGAACCTGACAAACATATCAGCGTGTGGTGTTTGGCACAGTGCACAGTATGTTTAGGTGTTGTTGCACCGATTGTTGTCCTTGGCAAGAGTTTGTGCTGCTGTGAACACATATGCATGTCCATGGTGGTTACTTATGTGAGTAGAGTAATCACTGTGTCATGTTACACATAGCCATATCTTTAGGACAGTCTAATGGGCACACCTTGAACTCATCATTTCACACACACTAACACTACAAATAGCTGCTTGGTAGTAATGCATTGATGATATGTCAATGGATAAATTATGTTGTAACTTTTTTTTTTTTTTAGTTCACAGGGCCGTCAAGACGACGGGTCCAGCCTGGGGGGGCACTCGTTGGCAACCGACCCCCAACAAAATCTGAGGGGATTTTGGACCCTCGGCCCAGTGAGGGGGTGAGGTGTCGGAGACCATTGCCACCCCCTACCCAGCTGGGCGATTGGGCTACGAGGATGCTTCTTAACATGGAGAGGATCCCTTGCACTGGGATTGGGCAGTTAGTAAGTGAATGGGTGTCCAGGCTGGGCCATCAACAACGTACTGACCTTGAGAGGTGATCTACCTAGCCCTGGAGGTGGTTGAGAATGGGACACTGAACTCCCAGACTATCTTGGCCCAGCTTCCCCAGCAGCCGTTAGTGTCCCATCAGGCGCCACCGCTGGCTATGTTTGTGCCTGGACTTAATCCTGAGGTGCCGGGAGATCCTGGAAGAGCTTTCCCTTAGCATCGACCACACCCACTTCCCGCAAGGGATGTGGGTGAAGCAGCCACGTCAGATCCTGCAGCTGCATACCAACAGTATTGGGGACGCTACCAACAATTGTGATGTGCCGGTTTGTTTTTGCCCGTGTAGAATTTGGGGAGAGGGCCTTTTCTTAGCTAAACTTTTGATTGGTTTTTGAAATAAAATGTTTGCAAAACATAATACTCCGTGTTGTTGGCCACTTACTAATGGGTAATTCTTCTCCACAATTTAATGGTGTGTTGAAGCCAAGAGACAGATGTATCACACGTTTTCCCGGCACATACACATTACGACATGGTGGGTATATGAATGATGTTACATTTGTAATTCATGTGTGGCATTCACATGTTCAGGTAGGTGTTCAGTGCAAAATACAAGGGTGCAGCAATTGGAAACCCAACCATGGGGCAAAGTAGATTATTTAGGGCTTGTACATTGGTTATCTGTGGTGTACACATAGGTTTGGTCATTATGCAGCATGAAGCCAAAATTACCATTGGGTATGTGTGACTGCAGGCAGGCATTGTGTTGTCTTTTTCCTGTGTGTATTTTGAGGGATGCACAGCACACATGTCAATTTTGGGAACCCCAGACAGACACTTCACTCCTTTTTAGGTGCTACATGGTGTTAACATATACTTGACCACAATGATGTAGCGTCATTTTGGTAAATAACACAACCACAACATGTTGTGAGATTGTTGCAACTTTTATTTTGCAACATCCCTTTATGTTTTTTTTCTGTGTGCCTAAAGGCGTAACAATTTGAACCTTTTTTTGTAATTTTTTGGTAAAGGTATAAGGCCTGAGCCTAAAACAGGGATTTTAACCCCTTTAAGGTGGACACATTGTGTCCCTAAGTACAAACAATGCTGTGAAACAAAACGGCAGCAACAACCTTGTCAACATGACAAAAACAAATTTGTGGTATGCCAACATGACACATTTTGAGTCCCGCAACATCACTAAAGTTGGCCCTCAGGCCCATGGGCTTCCTGGTGGTCAAGGACCCTCTGGATCAGGGTAACCAAGCACCTGTAGCTGGGCTGTTGGGTCACCCAGCTGTCGGTGGGCCTCTTGGTGGGCCTGCATCAGGTCACTCAATGATGGAACACCTATAGTGATGAAAGAAAGCCATCATTCCAAAAACCTACCACATGTGTGCGGCAGGAATTTTTTTGTGGGACACAACATAACTTACCCCCTACATCAGAGCCACCATTCTCCGGGGAGGGGGAGTGGCTTGGGGACCACCCCCGGGCTCGAGCTGTTATGCCTACACTTACAGAATAGGACAACATAGATGTGATGTATGTATTATTTGACACATTGGTGATCCAAAAACAAACATCCCAAGCAATTTAGTTTGGCCTCGGACACTTACCAGACACATACAAGCCACCATGCTAAATGTGGGACTCTGTGGGTGATGAGGAGTGTTGACCCATCACAGAGTGGAAGCCAGAGGGTGAGGACGGTGTTGAGCCTGCTTGGGATGCAGCCGGGAGGCCTGTGGTGAGGCCACTCTTGAGCAAGCTTGGGATGCAGCCGAGGAAGCCGGTGGGGAGGCTGGTGTTGAGCCAGCTTGGGATGCAGCCGGGAGGCCTGTGGTGAGGCCACTCTTGAGCAAGCTTGGGATGCAGCCGAGGAAGCCGGTGGGGAGGCTGGTGTTGAGCCAGCTTGGGATGCAGCCGGGGAGGCCGGTGGTGAGGCCGCTCTTGAGCCAGCTTGGGATGCAGCTGGGTAGGCCGGTGTTGAACCAGCTTGGGATGCAGCCGGGGAGGCCGGTGGTGAGGCTGGTGTTGAGCCATGTGTGATGTATGAAGTGACATGCACATACACTGATGTGTGGCTAATGGCCTTTGTGTACCTATGAACTCATGTGCCTGACATTTGAAGCTTGTGTACAAGTGGACTGCAAGATCATCTGCACAATGGTAGCAACGTCATATATGTATATGTTGAAAGAATAAACGTGTCCTTGGCACACAGCACACACAGGTTTTGAATGTTGTCAAACTACGTGGTTGTGACACACAATTGGGTCATGCATCTTTGTCCGCAGCACTTTTGGCCATTCCCTTTACCATACACATGGGCCGACAAGGATTTTTGGCAGCATATAGGAATCCATCATTTCTTAGAGGACCACAACATATGAAGAACATGACGTAACAGTGAGTGTGTGTTTAGTTGGCCCAAAGGCACACAACCGGGGAGTTATGGAGAGTAGACTTATGTGTCCACTAACCAGATGGGTATGTGCTGCGAGATGTAGGGGTTGTGGGACAATGTGACATTTTGTGGTCTGTGGTCCATGACATCAGTGACAATCTGCACATGCTGACTTCAAGGTTTGAGTCACACCCTATGTGTGTTGTTAGTGAATTGGCCACAACAATCTTGAGTGTATGGCATGCTACACACATTACTGTGTCATGGCCCTTGTGCATGTATCTGCAGGGCCAGCACATGAACACCCATCAGGCATCAGCATCAGGAGTTATGCCAGACTGACAGGGTGCACTTCCATGTAGCCATAATCATGTCTATTGTGGTGTGAATAAACATGTGTGTATGTGTTATGACATCATACTCACCATGCAGAGTCTGGATGTGGGCACGGATGGCGGCTATGCGGTCCCTCGCCTTGTACTTCATATCCGCCACCTTCTTGATGATTTGCTTAGGCATCCGCACCACTTGCAGTCTCCTGATCAGGGCCCGCAGTACTTTGTGCACAATGCGCATCTTATGCAGCCGTGGGTGCTGATGTGGGAACTCGCACCAGCAGTCCAGCCTGTCCAGGTAGTTGAACAGCAGGAGTAGCTCGGCCTCTCCCCATGCTGCAGAGCACTGTGCGGCAGCCATCTTTACGCAGGGGACTGTAAAGCACCTAGAAGGCAGGGCCCGCCGCAAAATGACGTACTGACGTCATGGAGCAGAGTATTGACGCTGTGTAAACTTGTCCGTCCGCAAAGGAGTCGCCCGCACATAGTGGATGACCACAGTGAACACCACGGCGTCACATAAAATTAAAACACAACGCTCAGGCGTCGCACATAGCCACACATATGTGGCCTATTATTGCAAGAAGTGGCTAGACTTTTGTTAACATTTTTAGTATATGTGCGACATGTGGGATGGGAGATTGTACCTAGCATCAATGAGGCCTTCACATACTGACATGGCACTTTTGGCCAGTACTTTTTGTTTTTGGCGACGCTATGTTTGTGGCATCATCAATAGGCGCCTTAAACGTCATCATGAATAGTAAAGGAGGTGTTTGACAATGATTCGCCTTGTATACGTGCATTTTCGCAACATTGAGGAGATTGAGAAGTCAATGAATGAAGTGGCGTACGCACAGATAAACCAATATGGCTCCTTTGCCATCCAATCGGCATAGAATACTAGCCACCAATCAACGTAGATGGGGCGCGGAAAACACAACCCACAGGCACGCCTACGGGCTTGCTTGTGCAACCTGTGAAATTGCAAACAAGATCGTAGTTGCGCTGTCACACAGCACGATCATGCCAGATCACACATGTAACATTATACGGTTGAAGGGCTTGCACAATCTTCTTGCAATATCGTAGCTGCGATTTATTGCAGTCGTATTGCCCTGTTACACAACACAACGTACGAACGATATCAACTGCAATGACCGCAACACGTGACTTTTTGTCGATGTTGCATTGCGATATTGCAACGTGTAACGGTACCCTTAAGTCTAGATCTTTTCTGAAGACACCTAACTATGTAGGATGCTAAAAACTGAGTGGAACTTGCTTAAGACGTCTCAGAGGAGATCTCATTTATATGTATACAGTAAATACTTGTGTAGTTAATACAAAGGACAGGACATGACTTATTCCTTCCAAAGACAATACTAAGGACTAGAGATGAGTGATCCTGGTGGGGGCTGGCTGCTGATTTACATATTCAGAGTCCAGGAGCAAGCATCTCTGTACTTGGGTACACTCTGTGCTTGGGTACACTCTGCTGGGATACACTCTGTGCTGGGGTACACTCTGCTGGGGTACACTCTGTGCTAGGGTACACTCTGTGCTTGGGTACATTTGGTGCTGGGGTACACTCGGTGCTGGGGTACACTCTGTGCTGGGGTACACTAGGTGCTTGGGTACACTCGGTGCTGGGGTACACTCGGTGCTTGGGTACACTCTGTGCTTGGGTACATTTGGTGCTGGGGTACACTCGGTGCTGGGGTACACTCTGTGCTGGGGTACACTAGGTGCTTGGGTACACTCGGTGCTGGGGTACACTCGGTGCTGGGGTACACTCTGTGCTCGGGTACACTCGGTGCTTGGGTACACTCGGTGCTGGGGTACACTCGGTGTTTGGGTACACTCGGTGCTCAGCCCAGTGTGAGCTACTTGCAGTGTTTGATAGTCTCACACTGTGAGTAAAAAACAGAGATATCGGCCGTAGTCTGGATGTGAAAGAAAAAAATCCTCGCCCTTCCTCCCCCGGAAGTGGTTTGCTTATGGCTGGCTGTATGTGAGCGGAGAGCCGAACAGCTAATCAGTGACGGCGCCGGTCAAGTTCAGGTCTTGAACAGCGCCACCTAACCCGAACATCCAGGGGTTTGTTCACCAACTGAACCTTAAAAGGTTCTCTCATCTCTACTGAGGACCAGGGGGCCCTCACTGCGGGTGGAGGAAAGGAGATTCCAGCAGTTACATAGGGAAGGGTTCTTTACAGTTACAGCAGTCAGACTGTGGATGCCGACCACAAGACGTGGTAATGGCCGACACTATAACCACTTCATAGAGTCCTGTGAACGCTGCAGCTAATCATTGTCATTAGCAGTGATCTTTACATACACGGCATCGGAGCACATTACATAGCGTACACTGAGATCGTACCGTACAATGTAATACGCAGCTTTGTCACAGAATAGACTATTAATGTGTTTCTTTTCTGCTTTTTCCCTTTAAGGGCTCCCGGAAAAGCCACATTTCGATTCCCGGAACATGATCTTTGAGCTGGATCCTTGTGATGGGAACGGGAAAGTGTGTCTGGTTTACAAACAACAGGCGGCAGGTCGGCGGACGCTTCATACTGTGTGGGGTATAACAGAGGAGCTGAGCCCGGCAGAGAGGGGGGCGATCGCTGTGTTTATTTTGTCATTGGACTGATGACAGATGATGGCAGTCCCATTGTCCATTGTTCTGTCTCTGCTTTCTGTAATACTGGTTGTACTGGGACTTGTGCCTGTTGCTGCCATTTATAAAGCACCAGCCTCACAGTAACATATTCAGCACCAGGAACATAGGGTGAGAGAGATGAGCGCCGGGGAGCCGGAGGTCACATGTAGTGCGCCCACTGTAGTCAATGGATCTCCAGATTACTTTTTGTAATCATAGTGTTCATATGCACCTCATTAATCAGTGGGCAACTTACCCTATGTAATGAGTGGGTAGTGACTGGACATCTGCATCACCCTGGGTAGTGTCTGTATGTCTGTACCACCCCGGGTAGTAGCTGCATGTCTGCACCGCCCTGAGTAGCGGCTGTATGTCTGCACCGCCCTGAGTAGCGGCTGTATGTCTGTACCACCCTGGGTAGCGGCTCTATGTCTGCACCACCCTGGATAGTGGCTCTATGTCTGCACCACCCTGGATAGTGGCTCTATGTCTGCACCACCCTGGATAGTGGCTCTATGTCTGCACCACCCTGGATAGTGGCTCTATGTCTGCACCATCCTGGATAGTGGCTCTATATCTGCACCACCCTGGATAGTGGCTCTATGTCTGCTCCACCCTGGATAGTGGCTATATGTCTGCACCACCCTGGATAGTGGCTCCATGTCTGCACCACCCTGGATAGTGGCTGTATGTGTGCACCACCCTGGATAGTGGCTCTATGTCTGCATCACACTGGATAGCAGCTGTATGTCTGTACTAGCCTAAATAGCACCTGTATGTCTGCACTGCCCAGGGTAGCAGCTGTATATCTGTACCGCCCTGGGTAGTGACTGTATATTTGTACCGCCCTGGGTAGTGGCTGTATATCTGTACCGCCCTGGGTAGTGGCTGTATATCTGTACCATCCTGGGTAGTGGCTGTATATCTGTACCACCCTGGGTAGTGGCTGTATATCTGTACTGCCCTGGGTAGTGGCTGTATATCTGTACTGCCCTGGGTAGTGGCTGTATATCTACCCCCTGGGTAGTGGCTGTATGTCTGTACCACCCTTGGTAGTGGCTTTATATCTGTACCACCCCGGGTAGTGGCTGTATGTCTGTACCACCCTTGGTAGTGGCTGTATATCTGTACCACCCTGGGTAGTGGCTTTATATATCTGTACCACCCCGGGTAGTGGCTGTATGTCTGTACCACCCTGGGTAGTGGCTGTATGTCTGTACCACCCTGGGTAGTGGCTGTATGTCTGTACCACCCTTGGTAGTGGCTTCATATCTGTACAACCCCGGGTAGTGGCTGTATGTCTGTACCACCCTTGGTAGTGGCTTTATATCTGTACCACCCTGGGTAGTGGCTGTATGTCTGTACCACCCTTGGTAGTGGCTTTATATCTGTACCACCCTTGGTAGTGGCTTTATATCTGTACCACCCTGGGTAGTGGCTGTATGTCTGTACCACCCTTGGTAGTGGCTTTATATCTGTACCACCCTGGGTAGTGGCTGTATATCTGTACCACCCCGGGTAGTGGCTGTATATCTGTACCGCCCTGGGTAGTGGCTGTATATCTGTACCACCCCGGGTAGTGGCTGTATGTTTGCAGTGCCGCTGTGGTAGGGGCTAGAGGTTCATTTTGGAAATGACATATTTAATGTAATGATATCACATCATCCCACCATGTGAGGGGTCCGGGGTCACTTTATGTATCATAAGATTTGAATGATAATTACTAATAAGTACATTTCCCTAATCATCAGCCTCTTGTCCTGTGCTTCTCCCCCTCAGGGACGGCGACCTGTGACCCCACCATCTGGTTCCTGGACCGGGCGCTCTTCTGGCATTTCCTTACAGACACATTTACGGCTTATTACCGGATTCTCCTGTGTCACCTGGGTTTGCCGCAGTGGCAGTACTCCTTCACCAGATACGGGCTCAGCCCTGCCGCCAAGGTCTGACATCCCTAACCTCGCTCAATAATTAATCCTTAACAATGTACATAGTGACTGCACCAGCAGAATAGTGAGTGCAGCTCTGGAGTATAATACAGGAGGTAACTCCGGATCAGTACAGATAAGTAATGTAATGTATGTACACAGTGACTCCACCAGCAGAATAGTGAGTGCAGCTCTGGGGTATAATACAGGAGGTAACTCAGGATCATTACAGGATCAGTAATGTATGTACACAGTGACTGCACCAGCAGAATAGTGAGTGCAGCTCTGGAGTATAATACAGGAGGTAACTCAGGATCAGTAATGTAATGTATGTACACAGTGACTCCACCAGCAGAATAGTGAGTGCAGCTCTGGAGTATAATACAGGATGTAACTCCGGATCAGTACAGATAAGTAATGTAATGTATGTACACAGTGACTCCACCAGCAGAATAGTGAGTGCAGCTGTGGAGTATAATACAGGAGGTAACTCAGGATCAGTACATGATCAGTAATGTAATGTATGTACACAGTGACTGCACCAGCAGAATAGTGAGAGCAGCTCTGGAGTATAAGGCTGCCTTCACACTTGCAGATGGATCTGCAGCGTTTTGCAGATGCATCTGCAAGTGTGAGCATGCTGACCGCGGCCCCTATGTTTATAATAGGGCGCACGCGGTGTGAAAGCTCTCATTCACTCCTATATGTGTACTGTCAGCAGGCGTATGCCTGCTTACAGATCACACTCTCCCGCCCGCAGCATGGACGCTACATCTCGCGTCCACAGTGCGGACGGGAGTGTGTGATCTGTCAGCAGGCATACGCCTGCTGACAGTACACATATAGGAGTGAATGAGAGCTTTCACACCGCGTGCGCCCTATTATAAACATAGGGGCCGCGGTCAGCATGCTCACACTTGCAGATGCATCTGCAAAACGCTGCAGATCCATCTGCAAGTGTGAAGCCAGCCTAATACAGGATGTAACTCAGGATCAGTACAGGATCAGTAATGTAATGTATGTACACAGTGACTGCACCAGCAGAATAGTGAGTGCAGCTCTGGAGTATAATAAAGGATGTTTTTTCAGTATGACATAACGGACTTTCCCTCTAATGATAATGATATAGTATCATCCCCTCCTCTGTTTCTACATTCACTATCTTTTGCTGTTTCTGAACATCTGAGCCTGATATCAGGGATCACTGGATGATGTATAGTGCAGCGTTTTTCATGTGACTCTATGAAGTATGAGACCATAGACATAATGATATAATCTTGAATATCTAGTGATACCTCGTATACATTTTGCTTAGTCTCTGACCTTTGTCATTCTCCTGACAGCAATGGATGAACATGTACAAACCCATCACGTTCAGCCCGCTGCAGCTGTCCGAGGAGCCAGACTCCTTCATCAACAAACTGGACCCAAACAAGATTTTCAAGAGCAAAAACAAGACCCCAGTAACCAAAAAGAAATTACCAGGACCACCCACCGGGCACCAGAAGAATCCTCTGTCCTCCAAAAAATCAGATCTGTCTGGTATGCCCCGTAAGTAACCATCACCTGCCTCCACTATGAAGGGTACGAGATGGTGACAATATAGACAGGAGAATAATAATTAACAGGACCAGTAGCCATATCAGTAGTCCATGCCCACTGGACGAGAGCCCTGCGACCTGCATCCTATCTGCCATAATCTCCGGTGTCTTTTCTAATTTGTAGTACCAGCTCAACGTAATTTTTGTGGAGTAACGCAGCCATGACATTGAGTCTGGGCCTACAAATCAGCAGGTCATAAGCAGGTCTCCAATCCAGTGGGCACAGGCTCCACATGCGGCTGGGTCCTGTCCAGGAAGCACAGACTGCTGATGTGGCCGAGTCCCATCCGGTGAGTACAGGCTCCTGATGCGGCCAGGTCCTGTTCAATGAGCACGGACTCCTGATGTGGCTGAGTCCCGTACAGTGAATACGGGCATCTGTTGTGGCCTGGTCCTGTTCAATGAGCACGGACTCCTGATGCGGCCGAGTCCCGTACAGTGAATACGGGCTTCTGATGTGGCCTGGTCCTGTTCAATGAGCACGGACTCCTGATGCGGCCGGGTCCCGTACAATGAGCACGGACTCCTGATGCGGCCGGGTCCCGTCCAGTGAGCACGGAGTCCTGATGTGGCCGAGTCCCGTGCAATGAGCACGGACTCCTGATGCGGCCGGGTCCCGTCCAGTGAGCACGGACTCCTGATGCGGCCGGGTCCCGTCCAGTGAGCACGGACTCCTGATGCGGCCGGGTCCCGTCCAGTGAGCACGGACTTCTGATGCGGCCGGGTCCCGTCCATTGAGCACGGACTCCTGATGCGGCCGGGTCCCGTCCAGTGAGCACGGACTCCTGATGTGGCCGGGTCCCGTCCAGTGAGCACGGACTCCTGATGTGGCCGGGTCCCGTCCAGTGAGCACGGACTCCTGATGCGGCCGGGTCCCGTCCAGTGAGCACGGACTCCTGATGCGACCGGGTCCCGTCCAGTGAGTACGGGCTTCTGATGGGGCCGAGTCCCGTACAGTGAGCACGGACTCCTGATGCGGCCGGGTCCCGTCCAGTGAGTACGGGCTTCTGATGGGGCCAAGTCTCGTCCAATGAGCACGGACTCCTGATGCGGCCGGGTCCCGTCCAGTGAGCACGGACTCCTGATGCGGCCGGGTCCCGTAACAAAAAGACTACTCTGTTGCACTATCCATGATGTTACTGAAACACAAAAATAAGTTAGCGTCATTTTTATTGTACATGGAGTATTATAAAAAACGCAACCCCCAGAAAAACAGCTCTACCCTCGAAAATAAAAAAAAACATAGTTTTTTTGTTGTTTTCACTCCGACCCACAAAGATTTTTTGTCTTTTAAGTTTTTCACTTCCTGCGTCATGTAAAAAATATACAACTTATTTGGTCATTTCTATTGTTTCTGTCCTACTTTTGTACATTTGTATATACATTGTGGTTATTGGATGTAAATGTAACATTTTTTTTCTAATTTATTTTCTATTTAATTCTCCTAATAATAAACCTGACTACTGAGCAATGATATGGTATTTCCCCTTTCTGTATATAGTCAGATGGCTGCATGGACTATGTAACCCAGGTACCTGAGGAACAGATATATCAATCTCAAGTATTCTACACTTGTCAATAGAGTGATCCTGGACTGTAGGCGCTGTTCACACTTGTTATTTACTTTTTTTGTGGAGCACTGATTTTTTTATTTATTACAGTAGGATAGAACTATAATCTGTAATTCCAGCCTAAAGAGAATCTGTCAGCAGGATTTTGCTATCCCATCTGACAGCAACATAATGTAGGCAAAGAAAACCTGTATCCAACAATGTATCTCATAGATTACTGGCTGCAGCCGTTATCACACAATAAAAGTATTTCTTTTCAGGAACACAGCAGAGCTGGGAGTGCCGCCCCTGCCCACACCAGGTTTCATAGAGATTGTGCATTTATTTTGAGGTGTCAGTCACAGCATGGGGTGTGACATTATAGTCCTGCAATGGTAATCACCAGGTGATAAAGCCTTTCATAGCACACAGCCTGATAAGAGAGGCACAGTTGATTTTTGTTATTTAACCCCAGCAGCATGCTGTCCTCCGTTTACATAGCAAAAACCTTCTGACAGATTCCTTTTAACTGCATTGTCTTATGGAGCCAAAGGTAGTCTGAAATCCACCTCTGACTTTTCAGAAGCTCTGGCTCTTTATTTGCATTGTATTATCGATTTTTCTTAGTCAGAATTCTTCTTAAAGGGAACCAACCACCTAAAAATCCCTATCTAACCTATAAATATCTGCCCTTGGAGCCTAAAATTACTATTCTAACCATCCCTGACTGACTAAATCTACCTAACTACATGCACAATAACTATATCAAATTGTGGGGTCTTGGTTTGTCTTTTGGTCCAAAACACGTAAGCTTGTGAGCCCCTACACGGCTCCCCACGGATCACAAGTCCTATCCACTAAATTTTTATCTCAAGTGAGCAAAGGACAAAATAGAAAATAAATCTTACCACAGCAGATTCTGGTCAGACGACCATTGCACTCAGTGCTGTATGCAGCTCTGCCCAGGTTTTAACTGAAGGCTTTGTGAATGCAAGACACCAGCCCCAATCACTAACGACCTCCATTCACACAGAGGGAGTGACTACTGGTTGTCCTGCACACACAATGGGCTCCATATAGGGCGCAGTTCACACAGGCTTGCACAGTGTATGCCCAGCCTCTTACATTAACCCCCATCTCAGTAGGCGGGCTGTTACGGCATTCAACACCGTTACCTGCGACAGAACAAACGCACCCATACGGCCCAGCTGCACACAGCACAAAAAGAGTGCAAGAAAAACCAAAAATGACAGAAAACTGACATTATGGAAATTTAGTTAGTTTTAAACTATATCAAATTGTGGGGTCTTGGTTTGTCTTTTGGTCCAAAACACGTAAGCTTGTGAGCCCCTACACGGCTCCCCACGGATCACAAGTCCTATCCACTAAATTTTTATCTCAAGTGAGCAAAGGACAAAATGGAAAATAAATCTTACCACAGCAGATTCTGGTCAGACGACCATTGCACTCAGTGCTGTATGCAGCTCTGCCCAGGTTTTAACTGAAGGCTTTGTGAATGCAAGACACCAGCCCCAATCACTAACGACCTCCATTCACACAGAGGGAGTGACTACTGGTTGTCCTGCACACACTATATGGAGCCCATTGTGTGTGCAGGACAACCAGAATCTGCTGTGGTAAGATACATGCACAATAAATCAGTTTTTATACTTACCAAATCCTTGTCTGAAGGGCGTTCCTCCAGGGTCATTGACGGATAGGCAGATCCTCCTCGCTACGCTCGCACCCACCTCGCTGCTGTCTATCTTCTTTCCAGGGCGGCATCTTCTTCCAGGAGGATTCAAATTACCCGCCCATTGCATCCTCGCAATGGGCGGGTCACGTGCTGCAGGCCCACGTCACTTCCGCCCGCCGCGTCGCTGGGTCTATGATGCGCCCAGGCCGGCTTCAGCATGCCATCTGCGCATGCTCTAAAGCCGGCCTGGGTGTACCAGTGACGCGGCGGGCGGAAATGACGCAGGGCCTGCAGCACGTGACCCGCCCATTGCGAGGATGCAATGGGCGGGTAATTTGAATCCTCCTGGAAGAAGATGCCGCCCTGGAAAGAAGATGGACAGCAGCGAGGAGACCCGCCTCACTGACAAAGACCCTGGAGGAACGCCCATCAGACAAGGATTTGGTAAGTATAAAAAGTGATTTATTGTGCATCTAGTTAGGTAGATTTAGTCAGTTAGGGATGGTTAGAATAGTAATTTTAGGCTCTAAGGACAGATATTTATAGGTTAGATAGGTATTTTTAGGTGGTTGGTTCCCTTTAAAGGAGTAGTCTGAGAAATGTAATTAAAATAAAGTACATTTAACTATTACTAATTACGCTAAATACCTTTTAATTAGCAAAAAGGTAATCTATAGTCAGCGCCCTGTCAGGAAATTTATCAGCTCCAAGCAGCTTCCCAGCCGTCCCATGTCTTAGAACGGCTGCACACATCTGCTGGAGACAGACACAGGTGAGTGCAGTGTCCTGTCGGGAATCAAGAACACACGTTCATCTGTTCACCGAGCCTGAGAGGACAAGCGGAGGAGCAGAATGCAGACTAAAGCAGGAGATAACCTTTCTAACTGACTGAGGGCCATGTTACACACACAGATATCTGTTCAGATATTGGTCACAGATCTCTGGTTGCAGTGAAATCATGGACACATTGTTCCATTTTGTGGCTGTGTACAAATGTAACAATGTGTCCATGATTTCACTGCAACCAGAGATCTGTGACCAATATCTGAATAGATATCTGTGTGTGTAACATGGCTTTAAGACTGAACATTTATCTCATCAGTCTGGCAAGATAACGGCATGGAGCTACTGGAATAAACTATACAAACTGTCCTCTGCTATTCCTGTTAGGTTCGGTGAAGAGATGAATGTGTGTTCACCATACCTGACAGGACGCTGCCCTCACTTGACATCTGTCCTAAGACGTGGGACGGCTGGGAAACTGCTCGGAGATGACATATTTCAAATCCTGAACCAACTAAAGATTATCTTTTTGCTAAATAAAGAGATTTAGTAAAATTTGTAATATCTAAACTTTATTTTATTTATTTTTATTACATTTCTTGGAGTATCCCTTTAAATTGGATGTGCACTACTGAGCAACCTGTCTTAAAGGCTAAAGTGTGCACCATAAAAACAAAAACATATACTTGCCTCTTGGATCGGCACCATACATTCATTGGCTGCAGAACGTCTCCTTAGGGGCATGACATGCTATACTAGAGTTGGTGCTTGGTGGGAGTCTTGAGAACACCCTTCTACTTGCCAGCATCCATGGTTCTATTTTTGATTAGCTGGCCTGGCTCCATGACTCTCATGACATTGCGCCAGGTCAGCTATTTAGAAGAAGAGCGGCAGATGCCAGGAGATAGGAGTGAGTTCTCAGGACTCCTGTCTAGCAGTGCAGCGAAGTTGGTAAGCCAAACCTCTGACTCCAACTCCACTAAAATGGACTCCATGACTCTGACTCCACATCCCTGAATGTGAAGTCAGTAAGCCAAACATCCAACTCAGACTCCACTAACATGGACTCCGACTCCACAGCCCTGCTGTCTATCGATCGGGCCACTGGCCTGGGTCCTGCAAACTGATTGTCACCTTCTCTGCTTGCAACCTCTGCGGCCAATCATTCCGTCAGAGCATTAATCTCCCCTGATGGAATAGTAAAGACTGTGGATATTGATTTGTTGCAGTTATGTTATTACGTGATCGCGCTGGGAGATGCATGTTGCAATCAGCTTAACACCAATCTGGGAGGTAATTATATGCTTTATTATTTTATTATGAATAGTTTAGCTGGTAAGAAGGGGTTGCCCAGTAGTATGCCAACCCATAAAAGTCTTGACATCAGGTATACTCTAGTGCAGGGGTGGGGAACTCCAGTCCTCGAGGGCCGCAAACAGTTCAGGTTTTCACGATTTCCTTAGTATTGCACAGGGATTGGAATCATCACCAGTGCAAGTGATTATGTTATCACCTGTGCAATACTAAGGAAATCCTGAAAACCTGCACTGATTGCGGCCCTCGAGGACTGGAGTTCCCCACCCCTGCTCTAGTGCATGGATCTCAAACTCCAGGCAGGCCTTGAGGGCCGCCAACAGGTCATTTTTTTCAGGATTTCCTTAGTATAGCACAGGTGATAATATACAGTGGGTACAGAAAGTATTCAGACCCCTCTACATTTTTCTCTTTGTTTCATTGTAGCCACTTGGTAAATTCAAAAAAGCTAATTTTTTTTCTCATTAATGTACAGTACACTCTGGACCCCTTATTGACTGAAAATAAAAACTAATGTAGAAATGTTTGCAAATTTGTTAAAAAAAGAAAAGATGAAATCACATGGTCATAATTATTCAGACCCTTAGCTCAGACACTCATATTTAAGTCACATGCTGTCCATTTTCTTGTGATCCTCCTTGAGATGGTTCTACTCCTTCTTTGGAGTCCACCTGTGTTTAATTAAACTGATAGGACCTGATTGGGAAAGGCACACGCCTGTCTATATAAGACCTCACAGCTCACAGTGCATGTCAGACCAAATGAGAATCATGAGGTCAAAGGAACTGCCTAAGCGCTCAGAGACAGAATTGTGGCAAGGCACAGATCTGGCCAAGGTTACAAAAGAATTTCTGCAGTACTCAGGGCTCCTAAGAGCACAGTGGCCTCCACCTGCACTGGTGGTGATTCCAACCACTGTGCAATGCTAAGGAAATCTTGAAAACATGACCTGTTCGCAGGCCTGGAGTTTGAGGTCTCTGCTCTAGTACTAAGAATTTTTCACAATTTATGCACTTGATCCTGCCATTCTCTTGCAATTATGTCCTAAACGGAGCAAAGCTTATTTTGTCATCTCCTATTAGATCTCCTTCAGCAGAAATCTACTCCAAGAATAGGTAAAGTGTAAGCTTATGATAGCATTTAATAGATTAAATGTTCAATGTGTCCTGTGCCATAAAATAAAGTCAGATCTCTTTAAGAGAAGTGAATGCTGCCAGCAATTTCATCCAGAAATCTCTCTCCTAACCCATTTGCCCGTTGATAACTGTTCGGCCATGACGTCTCCATTGTTTGTATCATAGCAAACATTGGTCACTAAGCATATTGGACAAATATTGGGATGAGCGCCCTTGAGTTAACATGAACCATTGCATACAGAAAGAAAAATATCTGCAAGAGTGATCCACATAGATTGGGAATAATATCCTCAAGGGTCCGGTAGGGGGAGGACATACGATATGTACAGGGGTCCACACTGTCTGGGCCAGTTGCTGGATCAAAAAAAAATGTCCTTCATCCTCTCTGCTGTTTGCATCATGACTTCTCTCTCCCTCAGCAAAGAGGACATTAAATCTCAAACTATTGTGCCTGTAGCTTTAAGAGCGAGCCACAGGCTGCACTGTTTTAAGTGATTTTAGTATCTATATCTAAAAATATAAATGAGAGTCTTCTTTGGATGAAGAAGGGTGACAAAACTAAAATAATGTGGTTGCGTAAGTTAAGCAACCCTCTTAATATTAGGAATTTGAAATTAGGAATTAACCTAACTCATGTTAAATATTAATCAGTACAATGGTCTGTAAACAGCTTACAACACAGCAAAGGGATCTCATTGTTGAAAGTTGTCAGTCAGGAGAAGGGTACAAATAATTTTCCAAGGTATTATATCAACCATGGAGCACTGTGAAGACTGTCATCAAGAAGTGGCTAAAATTTTGCACAACAGTGACATTACCTGACAAAGAGGACGGACCATCCCCGAAACACGTTTTATCAATAAATCTTATCTTTATCCATCTCTTACCCTTGCTGTGACAGCTCCCTGTGAAGCCACCATCATCTGTCTGACATTACTAAGACCTCGACATCCCTAATACATTTTTGGAAAGACCATAAAAAAATAGGTCCTTGGCAAGAGTCCTACAGTAACATTAAAGGAGCTGCAGGAATTTCTGGAAAGTACTGGTTGTGTACAGCACATGAGAGTAACATCCAATATACTTCATATGTCTGGCCTGTGCGGTAGGGTGGCAAGATGGAAGACTTTTTTGTCCAAAGGAAAACATCCAAGCCCATCTATGTTTTGCCAAAACCTACACCAAGTCTGCTAAAGGCATTTTTTAGGAAAATGTGCTATGGTCTGATGAGACCAGGACTGAAACTTTTTGGCCATAATTCCAAAAGTTATGTTCGACACAAAGCCAACAGTGTGAATCATCAAAAGATCACCATACCCACAGTGAAGCATGATGGAGGAAGTATGATGTGGGGATGATTTTTGGCACAAGAGCTGGGACTTTAGTCAAGGTGGAAGAACTTATAATTATTCCCAAATATCAGTAAATTTTCAACAAAACTCTTCAGGTCTCTTGACTGTTTCACATGACAACGACCCTAAGCGACCTCAAAATCAACAGAAGAGTAGCTTCACCAGAAGACCATCAAAGTTTTAGCATGGCCCAGACCTGAATCCAATAGAAAATCTGAGGGTGACTTGAAGAGGGCGCTGTACACAGGAGATGCCCTCACTATTTGACATATTTGGAGCTGCTGCAGGCAAGAGCGTGCAAAGATTGTCAGATCTAAAGGTACCAAGTGATCCTGCACTAAAAGCCTGAATGCTGTCATAAATCCAAAGAGTACTTCAAGAAAGTATTAGTTTAAGGGTGTGCATATTTATGCAACTACATTATTTTAGTTCTTTTTCCATCTGACAAGATTTCAGTTTAAATGTAATTAAATTGCACAGGTTATGGGTGACACTACAGGTATAAAAAGTTCTGAAATGATTACTCTTGGTTGGATTTTTTTTCTACATGATAAAAAACTGGGCATTTTAATTGGGGTGTGTAGACTTTTAATATCTACTGTATATGAGGCTGTCAAGTTCAGAGTAAGAGACCCCCCATCCAGTGTGTGCGACAATAGGTTGGTCGTTGTACAATACACTGTAATGCAGTGTATTGTATTGGAGATCAAGAGATTGCAGGTTCTATGGTAAATTATATAAAAACATTAAAGAGACTCTGACAGGTGATTTTTCAGTATGATACTAATATTACCCTTGAATAGTGCCTGGGCAGACCTTTTAAAAACATGTAAAATCATTATTCTACCCTTTGTAGTTTCCATGTTATCAGCATCGTCAGACAATGCAGGCAGCTCCTGGATTAGTCCTCTCCATTATAAGCAAACAGGAATAGTCCGGCTGCAGTATAAACTGTCATGTAATTATGCACTCCCTCTCAGCAGCTCTCTCCTCCCTTTGCTAACAGTGCATTGTCAGGTTTCACTTACAGGAGGTCTGTTCTGTTGAGGACACCATGGAGGGAGAGAGCTATTAAAGATCTGCCTTATCTAGACTCCATTTGTTTCTTTAAGCAGATATCCTGCTGTGCTGTGACAGTTTCTGTGTTGTATTTGACCTCTTGTGATGGTGCACACAGAGAGCAGAGAGGAGGATACAGCCCCCCCACTGATCTCCTGTGCAGTGATGTGGTGTGAGTATGTGACATGCATATTCACACTTATGGGGAGGGGACAGCAGAGATTATAGTGGATCATTCACTGAGTGACAGATGGAACGGATCTCTTTATTTGAAGTTTACAGAACATAGGGCGGGAATGTAAATAAAAGTAATACATAAATAGAGAGAGCTTAGAAGGAGGAATTAGAAAATGATAGCAGTTACATATGGATTTTTGACCTGACAGTTTTCCTTTAAACATTATTTTAAAAATACAAACCCAAAAAATGAAAGTTTAAATTAACCTCTTTTCCCAAAAAGCAAGTTGTCAAAATCTAAAATATATATAATTTTTTTTTTTTTTAAATCAATATTTGGTATCAATTTTTGTATACTGTTAAAAAAAAATATAGAGTGATATTTGTCCTGTTTGATAAAAGTAAAAATGTAGAAAAAAAAAACAAAATGTTAGTATAAAAACAGATCAGAAAGTTGGATATAATCCAAAATAATGCAAAAAGAAAAATAACATTAAGGTCTATAAGTAAAAAAGCTAGATACAACTGTCAACCATAAAATAAAAAAAATGAGTAAATAAGGCACTTTTTACATCAGCGATTTTTGACAATTGCGGCAGATTTGCAGCATCTGCCGCGTAACAAAACACTTGTGGCAAGCTCCATTCATTCACTAAGGGTACCTTTACACACGGCTACATTTGTAGCTTGTCACCAGGTAACTTACTGGTTGCAGTGAAATCATGGATACATGGTTCTATCTTGTTGCTGTGTACAAATGGAATCATGTATCCATGATTTCACTGCAACCAGTAAGTTACCTGGTGACAAGCTACAAATGTAGCCGTGTGTAAAGGTACCCTAAGGGACTTACAGCCAAGTGTGGCAAGTACAGTTTTGCCGGATCCGGCACTTGCAGCAAGTTAAAAAAAAAACACTGCTAGCAGCGTTTTTTTTTTCACGCTGCCACAAGTTCCAGATTTGCTGGATCCGCCAATACCGCACTTACCGCAAGTCCCATAGGGAATGAATGGGGCTTGCCACAAGTATTTTGTTACGCGGCAGATGTAGTAAAACTGCCGGATCTGAAATACTGCTGATTTGAAAGGTGCCTTATTTATTTTTTAACTTTACTACTTAAAACCAGTTTAACAAAGTTACCTGTTCATTTTTACGAATGACGGGTAGGTAGCAGGGTGTTGCATACACAAAGGATAAGTAAACTCAGCCATACAGTAGCTGTATCTCTATCAGATTGTTCCTGTACAGATTAGAACACCAACTGCACAGTCCCTGAAGGCACCTGCACAGACTTGAGTAGCACTGAATGCTGGCCTGGATGATGACTGCTCGGACGTTGCTATCTGATAGGCCATCGAGAGTTTTCTAAGGAACGAGGGTTGAGGTTGCTAAGCACAACAGCTGCAACAGAGTAGGCATACAGAGGTAATACCAACGTGACAGTGTGGAAGCAGGGATAGTGTACACCTGAGCTATCCCTCCAGCTAGTAACCCTAGATTAATTCCTGTCCACAAGATTACCCCTGAAGGTGGAGATGTCTGAGTCTTGTATCTTACTAGACTCCTAGAATGGACTCCCCTAGATGTCCCTCCTCCCCCAAAGGGAGTGAAGGGGCTGGAGAGCAGGGAAGCACACAGAGAACCCAGGCAAAGCAACAGGTGCAGCAAGGTTGCAGCAGATCTCCAAATAAAAGCTTCACTGCTGCAAGAGTAACAACACCACAGCTGAATACCATCGAGCTTCACAACAGGGAAGTACACATGTTCTATCACCGGCATGGCGTTATGTCAGAAGAGATTATATAGCAGAAGGGGAGGGTAATTACAGGCTGTAGCTGAAAGCTAAGAGAATACTTCATCCAGCAGTGAAAAGGTCCCTGAACAAGCGCATAGCTAAAACTATTAGGCTACATTCAGACACACTATTTTTGTTCTCTTGGCTACATTCACACTTTTAGCATACGTTTTGAGATCCTTTCCTTGCAGTGCACTGCGTAAAATGTATCACTAATGAATTCCCAGCCAAGTTTTCACTTTCGCCCATTCAGACTTGGAATTGTTTGAGCGATCCGTCAGACGTGAGTGCATGTTACTTTCTCTGGTGCTCTTCCCCTCAGTTTTCCCCATAAGGCACCAATCTGAATGGGGAAGAAAACCGCCCAGTGTGAATGCAGCCTTAGGAGAGCTGTGCAGAAAGCCAGCGATTACTTGGACGCTCAGACCTTGTGACCTGTGCTCCCCGATGGTGACAGCAGGACCCGGCACACTCATGACCAGCGAACATCAGAAAAACAAAGACCACGGTACTGTTTCTTCTCAGTTTCTCCCCTCCGGAATCATCAGACAAAATACACTGTTTTATTCTATAGTTTATTTTTACAAAATAGATAATACATAGATTGTTATTTCTGTATTAAATACACGACGGTGACGTCACATCTGACACTATACAATTATTTACAATTCTTCCTTCCTTGAAATGTATTTAGTATTATATTAACTCTCATCTTGTTCCTGGTTTATAACATTTCCCCTGATATGTGATTCTGTAGGGTGACATTCCCTACGTGTTCAGTGCCTGCTCCGAGCTCAGGCAGGGGTGTGTAATGTGATCTCTGTACCAAAATTAACAGAATATACTGAAAGCCCCTAAGCTAAATCAGTGATGGGTGATATTGACAGTTTCCAGATAATAATCACAAGAATTGTGAATGCAGCTCTAATGTAAAATACAAGGATACGAGAAGTGCTTGATAATTAATGTAAGTGCAGAGACACATTATGCGAGCAGTATGTAAGATACTTGCATGCATCTCACATGACTCACCCAGAACGACCCCTGTCTCTTTGGATGGGAGTGTGTCAGCTGTTTGTAGTTCTATGCAGCTGCACGCTCTCTTCCAGAGAGGCAAGTGCTGTTCTGGGAGAGTCATGTGAGATGCATGCGTATCTCACATAGTGTCTCTCTGCCCTAAGACTGTACACTGGCTGAAGAATAGTGAGTGCAGCTCTGGAGTATAACACAGGATATAACTCAGTACAGGATCAGTAATATAATACATGTACACTGTGACTCCAGCAGAATAGTGAGTGCAGCTCTGGAGTATAATACAGTAAAGTAATGTAATATATATACACAGTGACTGCGCCAGCAGAATAGTGAGTGCAGCTCTGAGGCACAATGCAGTATATAACGCAGGATCAGTAATGTAATGTATGTACACAGTGACTCCCACCAGCAGAATAGTGAGTGCAGCTCTGGAGTATAATACAGGGAGTAACTCAGGATCAGTAATGTAATGTATGTACACAGTGACTGCACCAGCAGAATAGTGAGTGCAGCTCTGGAGTATAATACAGAATATAACTCAGGATCAGTAATGTAATGTATGTACACAGTGATTGCACCAGCAGAATAGTGAGTGCAGCTCTGGAGTATAATACAGGGAGTAACTCAGGATCAGTAATGTAATGTATGTACACAGTGACTCCACCAGCAGAATAGTGAGTGCAGCTCTGGAGTATAATACAGGAGGTAACTCAGGATCAGTACAGGATCAGTAATGTAATGTATGTACACAGTGACTGCACCAGCAGAATAGTGAGTGCAGCTCTGGAGTATAATACAGGATCAGTACAGGATCAGTAATGTAATGTATGTACACAGTGACTGCACCAGCAGAATAGTGAGTGCAGCTCTGGAGTATAATACAGGGAGTAACTCAGGATAAGTAATGTAATGTATGTACACAGGGACTGCACCAGCAGAATAGTGAGTGCAGCTCTGGATTATAAAAATAGTCCTACAACTCAGGAGCAAGAGTAGATAAGCAATGTCGCGTATTTACAAGGTTCTTTGCCTTTTCCTGCAGACTTACTCTACATATTCAGTGCAATATGGCGTTCAAAGTTGAGTGAACTCTATCTATACTTTATCCAATGAAAGTAATTTCCATACTAGAGGAGGAAGAACAGCATATTTCCTGCACATTGGCTCTTGCTATTATAACATTGTATTTTACACCTTATAGGAGAGAATAGTTATATGCAGGTAAACATTATGAGTCTTCTGTATGGACTTCATACCACTTGGCTTCCCCACATTATATCATCAGTTTAGAAAAATAGCATGGAAACTGTAATAGAAATCCTGGAGTGGTCCAGCGGTGCTGCAGGGGACTTTGTTTGTTATCTCTTTATTGTCAGGGCTAATAAGAGAGGAGCATTTGGCACAATCACCCAGCCCTTTCTTATTCCACCTTCTGGAAAAGCTCTGGGACACTGGAGGAAGCGGTGATGGCGAAACCTGCTGCCTGTCACCAATTAGCTGCACATTTCCTGGAGGAATAAAGTTTTAATGTAGAATGATGTAAATGAATCATAAATAAGGATGGGATCCAGCGGGGCTTTTATATACATTGTATGTACACTATGCCACAATCCTCTGCAATGTGACACATAGGTGCGGTATTAATGTCCTGTAATCCGGTTGGGCGGGGGTCACATATATTCACAGGTCACCATCTCCGAATTTCCCTTCTCCATCTCACATAACTTGGTCTCCTCCTCTTTCGGCTGGTGATGGAGCCCCACTAGCAGCTTGTACAGGAAGGCACCGGTCAGGCCGCCCACCATAGGGGCCACAATCGGCACCCAGCACCAGTAATTCCCGGCCCTGGAAGAAATGATGAGCATTGGATTATTATGTTATTCATCACCCTGGATCATTGGAATATGAAACATTCTGCAACTTTCTACTGTGCTTTATGCTTCATGTCCTCATTATTTCTGCTGTCAGTGAATGTGAAATTGTAACTCGTATCTTGCCTGATGACATAAGACAGAGTCTATGGATGTATACCAGAATGGCCTCCAAGTGTCTGTTTTTTTCATGGATTTACATAGGAGAGGTTGATCTGACATTCAGTTAAAAATCGGGTATCTCAGCGATTTTGTGTGGATCACACTGTGCAAAGCTACCCGGACTTCTGAGCAGTCCCATAGACTAATAGGGGTGAGCACGTGTGTAACAAACAGATATATAACTCGTATGTGAAAGACGTCTGAATGAGCCCTAACTTGCTCTTAATGAATATGGACAACATTTGGGTATTTTTTTTATTAAATGTGTAAGTTTTGGGCTAAAAATAATAGACAAGTGAAAGCATTACAGATTCTCTCTCAAAACGAACTCACTGGAAGATTCTCAGTTAACTCATTCTGCAGATAGCAATGTGCAGGGAAACAAAGAGCCTGGAAAAGCCAACTAAAATAGAGAATTTACATCCAGCGAGTGAGATGTCCAGCACCTTGAGTTGTATTATAACAACAATTCTACAGAATATTCACAGATGTCTGCCAGACCATAGGTCTCGCCTCTGACAGTTGCTCCTTTTCTCCCGTCAATGAAGAGCTGCCTGTATTTGCTTCTCTGACCCCTGTAACATTTATGAGACTTATGAACACGCTAGCTTAGCTATTTTTGGAGCCACTATAAAAGTGTATATGTGGCTCTGTCTACAGCAGGAGATGGTTGTGAGTCCCCACCAGCGAGGAGACACTTTGTACCCTCTGAAAATCCAAAAGAAAGGTGCATTTTCCTCCTTGGGTGCAGATACCATTGTGACTGAGGGAAGGGGCCTATCTTCAGACTGTTCTACCTCCCCATTGACTGACCTATGTATTTGGAGACATCACCAGGACAGCACCTTCCATGAATGCTTTCTCCCTCCGCGGTGATATCTCCGTGCCTACACCTGTCCTATCAGACACCACTTATCTCAGGCTGATTTCGCGAAAGATCGTATTAGATGTGATCACAGCACCTTAAAGTAAACCTATGTCAACCCTTCTCTAGTAAATGGAAACACAATATTTTGTTGGCAGAGTCTAATCACACATGTGTGATAACACGGGCGTGACCACAAGTCCATGGAGCATGCACGCTGCCAGCACCAGGGCTCCTTATCCTGCGACTGTGTAATATCTGTCATGGCGAGGACTCGGGTGATTGTTATTAACGACCCAATAAACACAATGCAAAGTCATGATTTACTAATAGGAAGTGTTATCCCAATGTCCAAGCGTTTTATGTAACTGTACAGAATTATACAGTATATACAGTACATTGTGCTAGAGAAACATTCTACGTCTCTGCTGAGACCTGTCACGAGGGCCACAGGAAGAGGGACCATTGGATTGGGAGCAGGGCTGTGCACGGCTATAAGGGTCTAGATGCAAAGCTATTCGAAATACGTTATTGACATTATTGACTCATTGTATTTCTTCATTCTCTGATATTATGGAACATCTTGCCTTGTTACTAAAACATGCTAACATTGGCTACACTCCCAGACCCTGTAACCTTCGCCGTTGGGCTACATACATTCTATAATTCGCAGTAAGCAACGCTTGATATGAAAAACACTACTTATTCTTCTTAAAGGGATACATATATGTTAGATATGCAGTACAATATATAATACAAGTACATTGACAAATCTTTGGATATGTTGATATATTCATTTCCACAACAGTGGCACACTTATTACAGGCTCTTGTCCACAAGGAAGCAAGCTGATGTTCTATTGCAAATTGTAGGTAACTATTGTGCGAGTTAGTGATCCCCAACCTCTAGCTTAGAAGCCACATGTGGCTCTCACGACCAAGATGTGTAGCTCATAGCTGTCTGGCAACTTAGAGCTTCCGGTCTAGAAATCAGCTCTCCAAATCGTGACTTTTGTTAGTAGCCCCCAACAGAAGACCAGATCTAGATGCCAGTTATCACTGGGTGGAGAGAGATAGGATGATATTGTCAGTTAGTTTGCTGCTTGAAGTTGGATGCAATAGTGCGGTACGTGTTTTACTGAATGGGGGTAAAGTGGGCATCACTGGATGTAAGTATACCGCCTGTAAGTGAGGGGCACAAAATGTTGGCCTATTTTTTTGTCGGAACTTTGGCTACCTTTATACCATGGCCTGGGTATCACTATGGGGGAGGGCTACCAAATAGTGGCTCGTGACCCTCTCTCAGAGCTGAACGGGTTCTCACAGTAAGAAAGGCTGGGGACCGCTGATGTAAGTCCATTTCAATCCATTAAAGAGCCCAAACGAGGTGGAACATCAATGATTCCAGTTTTAAAAGTTATCCCACCTGCAGATCCAACAGCCGATACACTAACAGCCAATCACGAGGGGTAAGTCTACATTTAGCGGTGGGTGTGATACGGATGAAAGTTGTCATGTCGTTTTACTAAATTCATTCTCGCAAGAGAGTAAAACACAACGAAAATCAGGTCTAATGGAGGAAAAGTTTCAATACAGAGGGGAGTATAAAGCATTTACACTGGGTGAACCTAGCCTTACACCGTGACGTAGAAGAGAGAGGATCAGCAGCAACTCAAGATTAAAGATGGCAGCCTCATATTGTGGCTGAGGAAGGAGAAACTCCATACCCCTGCCTTCAGGAGGCTTCACCAGTCATAGTCTGTGCAGTGTCAATCTGTGGCAACAGGGGCCATCAGTGCCATCGACTCAGGGAGCAACTGACCAACTACATGCAAATATTACATTCCTATCATGTTTGGAGATAAGTGACATATGACTGTAGAGGGGCCCACCGAGGATCCCACTGTCCTCCAGTGGGTCAGTCCGAGTCTGGTCATGTAGAAGAAGGGCAAGTTGAAACCTTCTGTGTAAACAACTCCGACTGTATCCGTAGGGGAAGGAGACGCCCAGGCCAACTTACACAATGACACTGACCTATAGTAGATCCCATATCCACAGGAAACTATGGGATTCCTATCCTCCACTCTCCTTTTTCTAACTGAGGATGAATTCCATATATACTTAGGATAAATGCAGTGATAAATGTCTTTTTAGGGAAAATCACTTAGGCAATGTTTCCTTATTGTTGCAGTCGATGAAAACTTAAACTTCATATTTTGCATCTGAAAATCTCTTTCATTGTTGGGATAGCCGCTGTGAAACAGAAAAATGGTCCAAGGTAACAGACTAAACACACCCCAATGCAGTCTGTCCGCAGTCACCCGCCTCGCACTCTGAACCCTAGTTCTTACACATATATACTTAATAGATTGGCAATTAGTTCAATACATTGGGACATGTTGTACAGTCAGACTTCAGGAGTCTAAGGCTGGGTTCACACCACAGCATGATCAGGTCTAAACCGGACAGCCCCGGACCCGATTTTGACATAATACTGCCCTATGGGGCAGGATGGCAGCTATGTGCCATCAGATTTACATCTGTTCTTCGAGAATTCAGATTTTTCTCTCAGACACAAAATCCAGGGCGAAAATCTGCCCAAATCGGATCCTCTCGGATCCCGGGCGATTTGGCACTCCCTAACATGGGGGTCTATGGCGCCGGATTGCCCTGGTCCAACAAAAACATTGGATCCGGGAACCGGACACCAGCTGCTGAAGTTTAGCAGCGAGCGAGTGCTAAACTTCAGCACCACCAGATTTCCCCTGCTGAGCCTTCAGGACCGCGGCTAGGCCGAAAGAGGGAGCTAGCTGCGGTCCTGAAAGCTCAGCAGGGGACAGCTGGTGGCGCTGAAGTTTAGCACTCGCTCGCTGCTAAACTCCTGCACCCGGCGTCCGGGTCCCGCATCCGATGTTAAGTCGGATGCGGCACGATCCGGCGCCATAGACCCCCATGTTAGGGGGCGTCGGATCGCGCCGGATCCGATTTTGACACAAAAATGCTGCTTGTTCCAAAAAAAACGAAAACTGCCGGATTCTCTTGGACAGCACAAAACCGGATAGCAAAACACTGCCATCCGGTGCAATCCGGCCCCGTAGAATTACTATGGGGCCGAAACAGTCCCGGATCCTGAAAATTGTGGTGTGAAGGGGGCCTTATGGATTGTATCTAAGTAAGGCTAAGTTCACAAGTCCAATAATCGTCTGTTTAAATGGATCCACCAGATATCTGTTGGCAAAAATCTTGTGCAAACAAAAACTGATTTCAACTGGATCCATTTTTATAACACTGAAGACTATGGAAACTGGAAACTTCAATAGGCATCCATAATCTTCCATTTAACACTGATGAAATTAGCACAAAAAACAGATCCAAATGAAAGCAAAGCTGATGGCCATTTAACAGATCCATTTTCTATACACTCTACTGTTGATAATATAGATCCAGTTGAATTTTTTTTATTTATCTGGACAAAAATGTTTTGTCTGCATAACTTTTTCGCCAACGAGTTGTTGTTGGATATGTTCTAATGGATGATTACCGGACATGTGAACATAGTCAAAGGGGTATTCCTACCTCAGCCATTAATAAAGCTGAATGGGAATTACAGACACAGTGGGGCATAATCCGGAACCTAGCTCTAATCGCTTTCTGTAAGAATGGCTGGGGTGGAATTTTACCTTTAAGGAGGACCTGTCACCAGGTTAAAATATTCCTGTTTTGCTCTTATTTCATTCCCCAAAGTATTTGCCTTTTGTTTTGATTCTAAAACTGGAGATATGGGCCTTTTTATTTAGGACTAATTTTTCTGATATTTATAAAGGAAGAGGAGGGAAGGTGGCTCACAGGATCCTCAGTTTATAACTGACAAGATCCTTGGGGTGTGTCTTACATGATCATCAGGGATGTGGCTCACATGATCCTTGGGGGTGTAGCTGACATGATCATCAGGGGTGTGGTTCACACGATACTCAGTGGTATGTTGCACATGATCCTCAGGGGTATGGCTCACATGAACCTCAAGGTATGACACACATGGTACTCAGGGATGTGGCTCACATGATCCTCGGTCATGTGGCTCACACAATCCTCAGGGGTATGGCTAACATGGTCCTCAGGGGTGTGGCTCACACGATCCTTTGGGGGGGTCATAGAAGCCTCTGGCCATATCTTCAGTGTTTTTTTGCACTATAACCCTCTGAGGAACATCCCTTGTTAAAGACCATACAAATTAGTACAGAATAAAAAGGCCCATATCTCTGGAACTTTATAGCGTATTTATAAAGAAAAAGAAAGGAATAATCAGGGGAGCAGCAGGAATGTAATTAAACTGGCCATGTTTGATCTGATGACAAGTCCACTTTAAGACTATTTTCATAGTTTCTCAGACACACAGAATTATCCTAATGGGGTTTTCACAGCTCAGTGATGAATTGAGCTCTGCGAGGTTTAACAATCTTTACCTGAAAACTTCCACTCCCCATCCAGCAGCTGCCGTGAAGAGACGGGGCCCCAAATCCCGGGCAGGATTAATAGCATATCCCGAATTCATGCCCATAGACATCCCAATGACTGTAACCAGGAGGCCGACCACCACGGCTTGTGTCCCGTCCAGAGCACCATTGTTTTTTTTATCATTTATAGCCAGGATACAGAGCAGCAAGGCTCCAGTGCCAATCACCTGCAACAGTAAAGCAAGATAAGGACTTTTAGGACCAATCAACCTCATCAAAAATATACCTTTACCCATCAGGTTATAGACTAAAATCAGATCCACAGCATCATTCATAATTCTGCTTGTGTCCTGGTATGTCGCACAATCTGACGTCAGCCCCTGCTGCATCCATGTCTGTGCCGAGCGACACAGGTGGATCTGTTTGATCATTTAGGTCTTTCTATAATTACAATAAATTACATATCACATAAATATATTAGAGATTGTTATCTACAGTATATATCTGCATAAACCAATCATAGCTAATATGATTAACTGATGGGTTATTTTCTCACCTGATCTAGAAAGCCTCCGCCTATGGAGAGGTACGGCTGAGGGTACGTGGCAAATATACTGGCAGTTTCCAGAGGACCGGACACAGTAAAGTTTCCTTTGCAGTAATTATACAGAGCCTCTGTCAGAGAAGAGAATTGTGTTTTGGTCAAATATTGATGTATGACATAAACTACTATAACACTGCCCCCTATGTAGAAGAATATAACTACTATAACACTGCCCCCTATGTAGAAAAATATAACTACTATAATACTGCACCCTATGTACAAGAATATAACTACTATAATACTGCCCCTATATACAAGAATATAACTACTATAATACTGCACCCTATATACAAGAATATAACTACTATAATAATGCCCCTATATACAAGATTATAACTACTATAATACTGCTCCTATGTACAAGAATATAACTACTATAATACTGCTCCTATGTACAAGAATATAACTACTATAATACTGCTCCTATATACAAGAATATAACTACTATAATACTGCTCCTATATACAAGAATATAACTACTATAATACTATCCCTATGTACAAGAATATAACTACTATAATACTGCTCCTATGTACAAGAATATAACTACTATAATACTGCCCCTATGTACAAGAATATAACTACTATAATACTGCACCTATGTACAAGAATATAACTACTATAATACTGCTCCTATGTACAAGAATATAACTACTATAATACTGCTCCTATATACAAGAATACAACTACTATAATACTGCCCCTATGTACAAGAATATAACTACTATAATACTGCTCCTATGTACAAGAATATAACTACTATAATACTGCTCCTATGTGCAAGAATATAACTACTATAATACTGCCCCTATGTACAAGAATATAACTACTATAATACTGCTCCTATGTACAAGAATATAACTACTATAATACTGCTCCTATGTACAAGAATATAACTACTATAATACTGCCCCCTATATACAAGAATATAACTACTATAATACTGCTGCTATATACAAGAATATAACTACTATAATACTGCCCCTATATACAAGAATATAACTACTATAATACTGCCCCTATGTACAAGAATATAACTACTATAACACTGCCCCCTATATACAAGAATATAACTACTATAATACTGCCCCTATATACAAGAATATAACTACTATAATACTGCTCCTATGTATAAGAATATAACTACTATAATACTGCTCCTATGTACAAGAATATAACTACTATAATACTGCCCCTATGTACAAGAATATAACTACTATAATACTGCTCCTATGTTGTATAAGAATATAACTACTATAATACTGCTCCTATGTACAAGAATATAACTACTATAATACTGCCTCTATATACAAGAATATAACTACTATAATACTGCTGCTATGTACAAGAATATAACTACTATAATACTGCCCCTATGTACAAGAATATAACTGCTATAATACTGCCCCTATATACAAGAATATAACTACTATAATACTGCCCCTATATACAAGAATATAACTACTATAATACTGCCCCTATGTACAAGAATATAACTACTATAATACTGCTCTCTATATACAAGACTATATCTACTATAATACTGCCCCCTATGTACAAGAATATAACTACTATAATACTGCCCACATGTATAAGAATATAACTACTATAATACTGCCCCTATGTACAAGAATATAACTACTATAATACTGCCCCTATGTACAAGAATATAACTACTATAATACTGTCCCTATGTACAAGAATATAACTTCTATAATACTGTCCCTAGGTACAAGAATATAACTAATAAAATACTGCCCTTGATGGACTCTGAGAACATTTCAATCCTTTATCTGTGTATAGAGAATTACTGATTTATAGTGTAGATAAATAGCTGGTTTTGCTCTATATATTTGTTTATGACACAATTTATTACCGTAGTATAAGAAGTATATAATCACAGCCGCCAGGAATGCTCCAGTGATTTGAGAAATCATGTAAATTGGGAGTTTTCTCCATGGAAGCTTTCCGAGGACGCAGTTGGTTAGTGACACTGCGCAGTTCATATGGGCTCCTGAAATAGAGAGTATACGGTATATTATTTTCTAACGTTTTGCATTAAGAGATCTAACAATTGGGTTAAATGTGGTGTGCGGGTACAGAATTCACATATCTTATTAGCAGTGGCGTAACTTCAGGGCCAGGGGCCCCGATGCGAAAGCTCCAACGGGGCCTCCAATTATTGCAAATCTTTAATACCCTGTGTGCAGAATTATTAGGCAAATGAGTATTTTGATCACATGATACCTTTTATACATGTTATCCTACTCCAAGCTGTATAGGCTTGAGAGCCAACTACCAATTAAGTAAATCAGGTGATGTGCATCTCTGTAATGAGGAGGGTGTGGCCTAATGACATCAACACCCTATATAAGGTGTGTTTAATTATTAGGCAACTTCCTTTCCTTAGGCAAAATTGGTCAGAAGAGAGATTTGACGGGCTCTGAAAAGTCCAAAATTGTGAGATGTCCTGCAGAGGGATGCAGCAGTCTGGAAATGGCCAAACTTTTGAAGCGTGATCACCGAACAATCAAGCGTTTCATGGCAAATAGCCAACAGGGTCGTAAGAAGCGTGTTGGGCAAAAAAGGCGTAAAATAACTGCTCATGAATTGAGGGAAATGAAGAGTGAAGCTGCCAAGATGCCATTTGCCACCAGTTTTGCCATATTTCAGAGCTGCAACGTTACTGGAGTATAAAAAAGCTCAAGGTGTGCCATACTGAGAGACATGGCCAAGGTAAGGAAGGCTGAAAAACGAACAAGAAACATAAGATAAAACGTCAAGACTGGGAAAAGAAACATGTTAAGACTGATTTTTCAAAGGTTTCATGGACTGATGAAATGAGAGTGACTCTTGATGGGCCTGATGGATGGGCCAGAGGGTGGATCAGTAAAGGGCAGAGAGCTCCACTCCGACTCAGACGCCAGCAAGCTGGAGGTGGGGTACTGGTATGGGCTGGTATTATCAAAGATGAACTTGTGGGATCTTTTCGGGTTGAAGATGGAGTGAAGCTCAACTCCCGGATCTACTGCCAGTTTCTGGAAGACAACTTCTTCAAGCAGTGGTACAGGAAGAAGTCAGTATGGTTCAAGAAAAACATGATTTTCATGCAGGACAATGCTCCATCACAAGTGTTCAACTACTCCACAGTGAGGCTGGCCAGTAAAGATCTAAAAGAAGAAAAAATAATGACATGGCCCCTTGTTCACCTGATCTGAACCCCATAGAGAACCTGTGGTCCCTCCTAAAATGTGAGATCTACAGGGAGGGAAAACAGTACACCTCTGGGAACAGTGTCTGGGAGGCTGTGGTGGCTGCTGCACACAATGTTGATTATAAACAGATCAAACAACTGACAGAATCTATGGATGGAGGCTGTGGAGTGTCATCATAAAGAAAGGTGGTCACTCATTTTTTGGGGTTTTGTTTTTGCATGTCAGAAATGTTTTTTTCTAAATTTTGTGCAGTTATATTAGTTTACCTGGTGAAAAAAACAAGTGAGATGGGAATATATTTGGTTTTTATTAAGTTACCTAATAATTCTGCACAGTAATGGTACCTTTACACGCCGCAACAGGATGGTGGCAACAACCGGGTGCTTCACGTGCACGAGCACGCACAAACGGTTACAAACGGTACCCGCACCGCCTTTACACGCCGCAACAAGGTGCGCTACAGTAGGTTACATCTATCTCTGGATACACCGCTGGGTGCCTAAAGTTACCTTCTGTAACTCACCTTACCTCATTTACACGCCGTAACAGAAGGTAATATGGGAGGACCTGGTGCAGCATGGACAACACATAGGCGTGCCACAATTGTGGATTATGAGAATTCCGTACGCTGATAGGACAAAGCAATAACATCATGATTGGCCAGCCAGCGCTGGAGGCTGACTAATACATGACGCTCTAGCAATTGTGTAGTGTGAGTGGTCAGCTCCTTAAATATGCCGCCCTATGCAGCGACTACCAATCGTAACGCAGGAGCTTCCTCCAATGATCGCTGAATGGGGTGGTTTCCCGGAGGCTGTGTGACGCCCCGGGGAGTTATCTAGGTGATGAATAAACCTTACCCTACCATCTTTACACGCCGATACAGGCCGCAACCATCGCCTTGAAATCAACCTATTTTAGGGCACTGCTCTGAAACAGGTGCCTCAAGTGACGGGTGGCAACAACCGTCTTCACACGCTGCTACAGCGGGTTGATTTGGCGGTGCAAGATGCATTTCTCTCATCTACCCGGTTGTTGCCACCATCCTGTTGCGGCGTGTAAAGGTACCATAATAGTTACCTGCACAAACAGATATCCTCCTTAAGGTACTGTTACACGGCACAACGTTAGAACGATGACTCTCGTGGGCACGCGGTCGTTTCCGACATCGTTTTGACACCATTGGTGAGATGTCACACGTCTAGATATTGTGAACGACGCACCGACGATGTTGTGCGCAGGTATCGTTCACACAACCCAGCGGACGATCCCTGCTCATTGCTGTGAATGGGCGAAGTCGTTAACGACATAGTTATCGCGGTGTCACACACAACGATATAGCAGGTTGGCGGATCGTTGATCGTGAGGTTTGAGAACATGTTCTCAAACCTGCGATCACCGATCCAACAACTTATCGTAGTTGAACCATGGTGTTACACGCCTAACGATGTTGCTTGAATGACTCCAAACCCATGACGTATCAGCAACATCGTTAACGATGTTGTGCCGTGTAACGGGGCCTTAAGATAGCCAAATCTAAAAAAAAAAAAACACTCCAACTTCCAAAAATATTAAGCTTTGAGTCTTTTGGGTTGATTGAGAACATAGTTGTTGATCAATAATAAAAATAATCCTCTAAAATACAACTTGCCTAATAATTCTGCAAACAGTGTAGTATTAGTCTTTTTCTATAGGCCAGAGGGACTTTTGGGGCCCCCCTAGGCTGCAGGGCCCGGGTGCGATCGCAACCCCTTGCACCTATTGTAGTTATGCCCCTGCTTATTAGTGTGGCAACTGCAGGAATCTGCAAATTATTATTGATTGATATTACATAACACCTGTTCACATTGAGATTTTTTACATGAATTTTGGAGTGGAATCTGCACCAAAATTCACATAAAAACACTTTACTCTTAGAATAAGTGTCCTATTTGTATCAAAGGGAAATTATGGTGCTGTGTCAATTCATGGGGCATATTTGCTAGAAAAACTGTTCCAAACTTGACTATTTAAAGGGGTTGTCCAGGATTTTTGCAAAATGCTGACAGTTTGTAATTTACACCCCATCAGTGTTTTGCCAGGTTACCTAGTTATCACCTTTTTGCGTCTGGAGGAGTAGCTCAGCCACCAACCAGAGTTATTTCTTTTGGAGCTTGGGTGTAAATGTCACTACTTGTCGTTTACACCCACTCTTCTACAAGCCCGCCCCAAGACTCCTACAGGACCGCACCCCCAGTGTCCAGCATGCTCACTCCCCACCTAGACTTCTACAAGCACACACACCCCAGTCTCCAATATGGCCATCCACCCCCTTTAAGTAAAGGATAATGCCCTGTCAAGATACCTCCGCTCTATAAATAGGGCGTACTGAGCTGTCAGTTCGGTGAGTGACAGCTCAGTTGTCCAACGTGGAGCAGGGAGTGTTGAGCTGTGTTTTGAGTGACAGCTCAGTCATGCAATCCTATTCTGGGAGGTGATGGGTTTCTGCAGGTGTTCCGTTTCTTGCGATTGCCCAGCTACTTAGCTGAGCAGTTTATTCCAGAGCACTGCCTGTTGTAGCATTCTGCTCTGTGGTGCTTGTTGGCCTGTTATCTGTGCTGGGTGTTCTGATCATTGTTGCCAGACTTCTGACCGTCATTTGACTTTCCTTTTTGCTCTGATCTGCTACTCTCCACGTATTCTGTCTTCGGACTACGGCCTGATTACTGACTTCATCTTTGATGTGCTCTCCTGACCCCGCAAAGCTTGACTTCCCTGCCTCTCAACTTGTCCATGTAGTAGAAGTATCACCTTCGTGACTTGCATCAAATGCCTCATATAGAAAAACCACATCAAAATAATGCATAAAGAAATTGGGAATGTCACATGGATTTGTTTACATGTTTTTTTTATTCAGATTCTGTGGCAAAATGACAACATGCCAAAATATTTTTTAAGAACATTTGTAATAAACGATATAAGAAGCACTTTGACAGTGCTGTAGTGCTTTATTATGGTTTTATCACATTTTTATTGTTACATTTTATGCATATTTTGTGAGTTTTTTGCAGTAAAAACAGTTAATGATAATAAAAAAGGCATAAAAGCTGCATGTTCTTACCAAACTGTGGTGTAAATCACGTGGATGTTTTTAGAGACATGATGTGCGCTTACTGCCATACAAACTATAGGTGATAACTGTGGGTTTGAGTTGGCGGACTGTCATTATCTTATCTTATAGAGACTGCACACAGTCATACGCCCTGTGGTGATGTGGCCCCTGGCTGGGTGCATCACACAGGTTATCAGTGCAGGTCTCTGTTCACATGGGCCGGTTTTCCTGTGTGTGTGCTGTATACAAGTGGGTTAATTCATGAGCCTAATGAGCGGCTGTGTCTGAACCTGTGTATGAGTGCTTTGCTGGGCTAAACCTGAATGGTGCACAGGGGGTTAATCAGGTCTGTGTGTGAGATGTGCTGATTGACTCACTGTGTTGCAGCTGTGGGTGAGGCAGCCTGGATAAGAACCTGCCAGGTGTCTGAGTGAGGAGAGGACGATGGGAGTTAGAGCAGGTCCAGACCACTGACATGTGAGGACTTGCTGGAATTGATCCGTCCCCGGTGGGGGAAGTGAAGGGAGCCTGCCAGCTCCATGCCGGTGCACGCCAGCCAGTGATGAGGTCCGAAGACGGCTCAAGGGCCAGGCGGTCATATGGATGGCGAGAGAGACCGAGGACGGCTCAAGGGCCAGGCGGTCATAGGTATAGCCGACTTTGGGACTGACTGTGCTAGTCGTGATATGGTCCCGTTGACTATGTGTGAAGGTTTATGTGTATTCACAAGGGCGTATGTATAATTACCCTGTGTGATATGTGACTGGGTGACTCATAGTGGTGTATGGAAAAGTACCATATGATGTATCCAGGTGCGAAGGTCAGGCGGCCGTAACCGCCATTGGGTCCGACTGGGTAGTCATGAAAGGACCCGTTGAAAGTGCCATGGAAGTATATGATGGCTTATGTAAAAGTGCTATGCATGATGCAGTGTGGGTTGAGACTCCCAAGGGGTAGGTTGAGGATCCCTACAGCAGAATGGGGAATGATCCCTGTCAGGGTGTTAGCGGAGGTAACCGCCATTGGGACCGACAATAGGTCATGATATTGTCCCGTTGATTCTCATGTGAATGTAATATCATGTGATATACTAATGTGTACGTTATGTCATATGAAAATGTAAATACAGTGTTATGTTTTATGTGATGAAAGCGGTTTATGACAAAAAACAATAAATCCGCTGGTTATGTTCCGTTACAATGTAATCGCTGATGTGATTTCCCCGTGCCAAGCGGGTTCCCCCGGGTTGCTACCTCACAACCCCCTATAGTTTTAAACAGGGCTTTGAAAAAGTAGTCATTTCCTGTGAAGTTTTCCTCATTTTTTCACTTTACAGTCACAAACTTAAACATATTTAATCGAAATTTTATGCCAGTAGAGACATATCCCAAAAGACTTGCAGCAGTAACTGCAGCTAAAGGTGATCTTACAAAGTATTGTCTGAATACAAATGCAGACAGTATTTATAGATTTAATTTTTTCAATATTTAGATAACCATTTATCATTTTTTTACACTTCATAAATACTTCTACTTAGTGTTTGTATATCAATAAATTCACAAGAAAACACATTTAAGTTTGTAAGTTTTACAGTAAAAGTTCACAGGGTAGACAAATCCCGTTTAATGTTCCTTATTTTACATGATACAGATTTTAAAGTTAATCCAGTAAGGGGTGCAGGCAGTGCGATTGTCGCCCCTCATGCGTGCCTCCCTCACATGTAGTATTAGTTCAGACTCTTAATTGTGGCACTCACCAGACACCCCTCCGGCCACGTGGATTCCCATTGTGACTCCAATTCCGAAAGACAAATTAATGCTCAGGTATTGTCCGAATGTGTTCTTACCGAGGACCACCTGCGCCACCGCTCCCAAACCGAACATCTGAGGAGATTGACATAAGCAGTCATTAAATAACTTCCATCTCAATCCACTACAAAAAACCTCACCCAAGTCTATTACGAGCAAACATATTAGTAAACTAGATAGTGGCCTGATTCTAATGCATCGGATATTCTAGAATATGTATGTAGTTTATTTATGTAGATTTAAGAATAATGCAATGCAAAGCTGGGTTTAAATCCCGTGCCAATTCGCAGCTGGACTGCGCCTATCGCTGATTGGTCGCGGGTGGCTGGCGCAACCAATTAGCAATGCGGGATTTACATTACAGACAGAATTAGATGATTATATAGTAGATAGTAGGTACCTACAGCAGTGCCTGTGTTCAGTAGCGTCAATGCGGCAGTTTCGGTGTGCAGCAGTGTCGGTATTCAGTGGTGTCTGTGTACATCAGTGTTAGAGTTCAGTGGTGTCGGTGCGCAGCAGTGTCGGTATGTAGCGGTGTCAGTGTGCAGCGGTGTCAGTGTGCAGTGGTGTCAGGGTGCGGCAGTGTCAGGTTCGGCAGTGTCGGTGTGCGGCAGTGTCAGGGTGCGGCAGTGTCAGGGTGCAGCAGTGTCAGGGTGCAGCAGTGTCGGTGTGCGGCAGTGTCGGTGTGCGGCAGTGTCGGTGTACGGCAGTGTCAGGGTGCGGCAGTGTCAGGGTGCAGCAGTGTCAGGTGCAGCAGTGTCGCTGTGCGGCAGTGTCAGTGTGCAGCAGTGTCTGTGTGCGGCAGTGTCGGTGTGCGGCAGTGTCAGGGTGCGGCAGTGTCGGTGTGCGGCAGTGTCGGTGTGCGGCAGTGTCGGTGTGCGGCGGTGTCGGTTTCGGTGTACAGCAGTGTTGGAGTTCAGTGGTGTCAGTGTGCAGCAGTGTCAGGGTGCGGCAGTGTCAGGGTGCGGCAGTGTCAGGGTGCGGTGGTGTTGGTGTGCGGCGGTGTCGGTGTACGGTGGTTTCAGTGTACAGCAGTGTTGGAGTTCAGTGGTGTCAGTGTGCAGCAGTGTCGTTCCGCAGCAGTGTCGGTGTACAGAAGTGTCAGTGTGCGGCAGTGTCAGTGTGCGGCAGTGTCAGTGTGTGTCAGTGTGCGGTGGTGGCGGTGTGCAGCGGTGTCTGTGTGCGGCAGTGTCTGTGTGCGGCGGTGTCTGTGTGCGGCGGTGTCTGTGTGCGGCGGTGTCTGTGTTCAGAGTTGTTAGTGTGCAGCAGTGTCGGTGTGCAGCGGTGTCTGTGTGAGGCGGTGTCTGTGTGAGGTGGTGTCTGTGTGCGGGGGTGTCTGTGTGCGGCAGTGTCTGTGTGCGGCGGTGTCTGTGTGCGGCGGTGTCAGTGTGCGGCGGTGTCTGTGTGCGGAGATGTCTGTGTTCAGTGGTGTCCGTGTGCGACGGTGTCAGTGTGGTTCACAGTTATGTGCTGGAGAGGCAGAGATCACAGGGATTCAGTGAGCAGAGATCACATAGATCACAGCAGGGGACCTTGGAGCAGAGATCACAACAGGGGTGCGGGGTCCTGGGAGCCGATGTGTCTAATCATGCTCCTCCGGAAATGCTGCACCTTACACCCACTTGCCCTGGAGGGAGATCCCAGGATCTGTCAGTACTTGGAGCTTGTTCCAGGTGATCCCAGATCCTCAGGAGTTTGTGTGCCCTCCATCCCAGTGCTATGGCCCCGGCAGTGGAGCAGGCAGGTGCCCCGTCCTCTGCTCTACTCCTCATCTCCTTCCCAAAACACAGAACTCTTCCCTTTTGATAGTAAAAAGAATAGAGGGCTCGGTGTAGTAAGTGACAGCGGGGACAGCCAATCAGGTGGGGGTCCTGGCTGGGGGCATGGCCGCTCGGCAACCAATCAGGGCTGGGTGTAGTGAGTGACAGCGGAGACAGCCAATCAGGTGGGGGCCTTGGCTGGGGGGGCGTAGCCGCTCGGCGACCAATCAGTGATGCGGGATTTCGGTGACAGACATACACGATAGGGCAATTATATAGTAGATTGTAGTGAAGAGCGAGCACGGTCATGCTCGATGCTAGAAATGAGCTGGCCGGATGCTTGGACGGGCTCGACTCGAATACTCGAGTATTATGGAACGCATTGGGAAACTCCAGCATACTTGAGCTTCCCACTGAGTTCCATTATACTCAGTATTCGAGTCGAGCCTGTCCAAGCATCCAACCTGATCGTCTTGAATGCCGAGCATGATAGTGCTTGATCATCACCAATTCTTTGCTTTTTGTATCTGGCACAGGGTTGTAATTGAATTGTGTAAATATCTAATGTCTTAGGCCGGCTTCACACCACAGTTTTGTAATTTCAGGTTCTGTCCGGTTTGAACAGGACAGAACCTGATCCGGTTTTGCCCCCATGTGTCCCTATGGCGCCGGATTGGTCTTTATTGGCCTCGGGTTTCGTGTTTTCCGGCTGGATCCGGTTGTGTTTGTTTTTTGTCCCAGACAGAAAATTGGTGTCATGAAAATGAATATTGCTCATGATTTTAAGGTATTGGAGAGTCAGTCAAAGCTAACTCCCTCCTCCCTTTTTGCTGGTTTGTGTGTAGCACAGAGACCCACTGCGTGCATCCCCCACCCGAAAGTATTTACGACTCCCCTAATAAATAACTTTCAAGGGAGTAGAGATGGACACCAGTTTAAACCAGTTTGTCCATCTCTAAAGAAAATCTTTTGTCTGAATTCACCGTGTTTTCAGTATTGAATTTAAGACGACCTGTTCAGGTCACTTCCACATACTTCATATTTTTCAGATTACTTATCGTGTTGCGCATTCAATGATGTGTTTTGTACAGTTCTACCACATTCTGGAACCTGGGAACGGATTGCTGCCATTGTAAATATGACAAGCAAGTCATATTTGGTATCAAACTTCTCAGAATCACCTGACCTGAAATATGAGCCATATATTATGTCTGTGAGGAAACCCCATCTCCAGATATGAAGAATGGGGATTTATTAAGTCTGGTGAGATAGGAGGTCTCAGAGGGATCCCTCCCCGCTGACATGGTCCTCTGCGAGGGGGGTCAAAGATTTCCCCTGGTTTAATAAAAGCAAAGAAGGATTTCTTGGGTCATTCCAACCCGGGCTGAGATAGCTGCAACACCGTAATTGCTGTCTGAAGGAATCCAGAGATCCAGCAGGGCAGAGCCCCCCCCCCCACGAAACCAAGCGAGACTAGGTCTGAACGTTTCTTACCTTATTCCTTTTATTTTTTATAACTGCTTATTCATACATTGTATATTGTCTCTTATATAATATTCTGTAAATCTTTTATAATCACTGCCATCTTTGGAGTAAACTATTCTAATTTACTAGTCTCGATCTCCTTGTCCTATGAACGAGCTCTCACGACCTCCCTGCTCTTTTTTACGCTATCGTACAGGTTACCGATCCACCTGAAAGAGATCGGTGGTGGCAGAATACCGGTTTTTGTATTTATGTGATATTGTGGGCCTGAGGGTGACTGGATTGAGGTATATATACGTTCCTAGCAGGAACTGGTGGTATATATACATCCGGTCACATCACGTGCCGCAGTAGACAACATAAATTAGGGCAGCTGGGCTCCTTTCTTATCCTCTGGCAATACCGGATTTGGCCAGAAGGCTAAGGGGGCGCCAGAGAGCTGCAGGTCCTGACTAAGGTAATCGTGACAATTGGAGTCTGCATAATTTTTTGTGTCCAGTGCAAAAAACAAACAAAACCGGATCCTCCCGGATCTGAGGCGATCTTGCGCCCACAACATGGGAGTCTATGGGTGCCAGATCGCCCCGAATCTGGCAAACAAACTGGATCGTTTCCCGGATGCCATTATAGAACAGCATCGGCTCTGAAATGCTTCCGCGCTCATTCAGCACCATGGACATCAGCAGCATTTCAGAGCTGTTGCTGAACGTTCAGCACCATGGAGAGCTCCACTGCTCACACGGGCTGAATGTTCAGAACCATGGACAGCTGCACAGCACAGAACGCTGTAATTTCAGCACTGCGGGCAGCTCTTCTGCACATGCAGGCTGAAATTACAGCACCGTGGACAGCAATGCCAACGAGCAGAAACGAATCCTGTTAAAAACAGGATCGGAGGGCAGATTACCTTCAGTTTCTGCTTGTCTGGTGCTGTCAGGTTCTGTCCAGTGTATCCTGCAAAACACCGGACAGAATCTGACAGCAAAAAACCGTGGTGGAAAGCCGGCCTTAGGTTCATGTTCCTTGAAGAATAAATAAGTAGCAATTTTAAAGGGCTGTCACATTCTAAATAAGGCATATTAATGTCTTAGAGGGTCTTACGCTGCTTGTAATGCCCCTCTATTAACTAAAATGGCCCTGACTGACCTGGATGTCCATGAGTTACATTAATTGCCATGCATTTGAATGGTCACCATGTCCTGCTACATTCCCCTGCAGAAGACAATACATTTCTGCCTTAGTATGGTCAATGTACTCTTAGCCTGGTTTCACACTTGCTGCAAACGCAGCCTTTGCGAACGCAGCCAAAAGCATGCAGACTGCATCCCTATATTTAACATGAAGACACATGGTACCAGCATTTGGCTCCATTCGCATGCGTTTGCTTTTGGATGCATTTTTTTCCATGTTGCCTTTTTTGTGTGTCTACGATGCTTGCGGTTTACGCAAACGTCCTGAAGCGCACAAATAATGTATGGAGGTAATTGGAGCCGCACTGCCATCTGCATGTCAGTGCAGTTAAAGGCAGCGGATTCTTCTTCTTTCTTCTTTCTTCTTCTTCCTGGCCGCCGCCGATCTCATGTTCTTCGACACCGCTGATCTCCAGCGGTGGTGGCTGGGAGGAGATCTGCAGGGGTGAAGAAGATCACCAGCAAAGAAAAAGGAGATCAGCGGTGGCCGGGAGGAGATCTCTTCTTCGCTGCTGCCGCTGAAATCCTGTTCCCGGCTACTGCTGATCTCCTCCCGGCTCCACTACTCTCCTTTTCCGGACTGCCGCTGATCTCCTCCTCCCGGACGGCGCTAATCTCCTCCTCCCAGTCGCCGTTGATCTCCGCCTCCCGGCCGCTGCTGTTTTCCTCCTCCCGGCTGCCGCTAATCTCCTTCTCCCGGCCGCTGAGACTGCTGAGTGGCCGGCCACATTTAGAATGACATACTATGAACGCATGCGGGCAATCACCGCTGCATTCACATCAGAATGTCTGCGTTCGCACTGCATTTGCGTCTGCATGCCAGACGTATGAAGATGCAAACACTAGTGTGAAACCAGCCTTAGCAGCTTTGTCTCCACATACACCCAGAAGGCCTCTGTCGAGTCATCATTTTATTTGGATTCCATTCATTATGATTGCTTTACCTTCTTCCTCAGAGACCCCTTCAGAAAGGTTTGGAGCAAACTGGAAATATTGGTCTATTTGGTCTTCAATAATCAATAAAAATTGTACACAAGCAAGAAATTAGCGCATTTTTTCTTTGGTGTGAAAGAAATACTCTATTTAGTATGATTGATCACAGAGGGTTAAAGACATCTAACCGGCAAAGATCAGCTGATCGCCAAATTATTTTTAAAATGTATATCATATATTGTTCAGTGTCCGCTGTCGTCTATTGCAGGCTACCTCCCATTCTCTCATTCCCTCCACCTGTACCTCAGTGTTGGCGTCTTGTTCGTCAGTCACTTGTATGCAGTTACGGCAGGAGCCACTAAACAATAAAGTGCTGCTCTGCTCAATGCATTGCTTACATCCAGCCCCTTGGGGCTGGTTGTCGGACCCCAGTGATCTCATATTTATGATATCGTAATGACTATTCACATAAAAAAAAGCCAGAAAAAGTATAATATTCACACTGGCCACAAGAGCGGTTACAATAAGTTTCCACATCCTATGTTCTCTTGCTTATTTGCTAGCTATGCTGTATAGACTGGGACAGAATGAGCAGAATCATCATAATATCATTAAATGTACTGTATAGACTGGGAAAGTATGAGCAGAGTCATCACAGTATCATTAAATGTACTGTATAGAGTGGGACAAAAAGAGCAGAGTCATCACAATATCATTAAATGTACTGTATAGACTGGGACAAAAAGAGCAGAGTCATCACAATATCATTAAATGTACTGTATAGACTGGGACAAAATGAGCAGAGTCATCACAATATCATTAAATGTACTGTATAGACTGGGACAAAAAGAGCAGAGTCATCACAATATCATTAAATGTACTGTATAGACTGGGACAAAATGAGCAGAATCACCACAGTATCATTAAATGTACTGTATAGAGTGGGACAAAAAGAGCAGAGTCATCACAATATCATTAAATGTACTGTATAGAGTGGGACAGAAAGAGCAGAGTCATCACAATATCATTAAATGTACTGTATAGACTGGGGCAGAATGAGAAGTGTCATCACAGTATCATTAAATGTACTGTATAGAGTGGGACAAAAAGAGCAGAGTCATCACAATATCATTAAATGTACTGTATAGACTGGGACAGAATGAGAAGTGTCATCACAGTATCATTAAATGTACTGTATAGAGTGGGACAAAAAGAGCAGAGTCATCACAATATCATTAAATGTACTGTATAGAGTGGGACAAAAAGAACAGAGTCATCACAATATCATTAAATGTACTGTTTAGACTGGGACAAAATGAGCAGAGTCATCACAATATCATTAAATGTACTGTATAGACTGGTACAAAATGAGCAGAGTCATCACAGTATCATTAAATGTACTGTATAGAGTGGGACAAAAAGAGCAGAGTCATCACAATATCATTAAATGTACTGTATAGAGTGGGACAAAAAGAACAGAGTCATCACAATATCATTAAATGTACTGTTTAGACTGGGACAAAATGAGCAGAGTCATCACAATATCATTAAATGTACTGTATAGACTGGTACAAAATGAGCAGAGTCATCACAGTATCATTAAATGTACTGTATAGACTGGGACAGAATGAGAAGTGTCATCACAGTATCATTAAATATACTGCATAGACTGGGAAGGTATGAGCAGAGTCATCATAATATCATTAAATGTAGGCAAGTTAATAACAGCTATATTGTACTACTGGAAATACACAAATAAAACTCTGTACACATTAAACTGTCATTAGTGGTCTATCCATGGGACTGTAAAGGTCAATGACATGTCAATTAACTTATGCACTTCAGCTACCATAAAGCACACGCACCATAATGCACTGCTTATATAGACAGTATGGGAAGGAAAAGTGTACTTTGGCACATAAAAGTGTATAAGGCTCTCCCCCTACAACTTTGACATTTTTTTTTTATCTTTGTGGATGAATTTTGCTAATCAAAATAAACACTTTTCCAATTAATTATTAAAAGTAGCAGCCCTTCTAATTAGTGTACAGCTTATTACACAGGTTACTGACCTCCATCGATGCCGGCCAGCTTCATTATTGCATCAATAAAAAAGAGCTGGTAAGTACTGCGCATGTTCTAATGTTTAGCAGTGGCGGTCGCCACCAGAAGGCACAGCAACTGGGATCGGTAAATTCAGTCACCCCAAACACACACCCAACACACTCCGATTCCAAGACCAGAGACTCTGGGGGCGTGGCTTGACTGCCGATGGAGCAAGTCGCATAAACCAGGAGCTCCCGGACCCTGAGCCACAAAAGCGGATTTTTAAGCTGCCACATCGCTTATTTTCAGCACAAACCCTGTGCTCCCCTCCAGAATCCTCTCCTGCACTCATGGGGAAAGTCAAGAACTAACCGGCCCTCTTACCAAGACGGGTCTCGGACTTCTTCTCCTCGGGCCCCCAGGCTCCCGTGCTTTCCTCCAACATGGCGCCACAATCTCCTCGGGCTGCGCGCGCCTCACGCAGGGACCAGCAAACACAGGAGACCTCGGCCTCCTCATTGCCCCCGGAGACTCCAGTCACCCTTGCATTAATGAAGTCCTTACTGGCGGAGCTCCGGTCTTCATTACAAGAAGACATGAGGTCTATGGTCGCAGACCTACGGGGAGAAGTGACGGACCTGGGAAACCGCACAGACTCCATGGAGTCTAAAATGGCCGAATTAATCCAATCCCACAATGACCTGTGGGACGAGCATGAAGCTCTCCAAACCACAATGAGTGCAGCATGTACCAAACAAGCTGACTTGGAGGACCGCAACAGGCAAAACAATATTCGCCTGAGGGGCATCCCAGAATCTGTCCCACAAGAGGAACTCAGAAGCTTCCTGCAGGACTTCATGAGAGAGGTCCTTCCTGATCTTGAACTTAGGGATCTGAAAGTGGATCGCATCCACAGGGTCCCCAAACCAAAAGGGATCCGTGTGGACCTGCCTAGGGACGTCCTGTGTAGGATCCATTTCTATGAGGCTAAAGAGGAGTTCCTGCGGGCCCTACGTGCATCCCCCTCCCTCTCACTGAAGTTCTCTGACATACAAGTCTTCCCGGATCTATCCTCTGCCACACTGGCTACCCGTAGGGCGTTCAAGCCCTTCACCACAATTCTACGAGAAAAAGACATTCCATACCGCTGGGGTCGTCCCACCCGCTTGATTGTTAGAAAGGACGATACATCATATGTCTGCCTAACCCCCCAGAGAGCGGAACATCTTCTGAAGTCATGGAATATGCTTCCCCCTGCAGATCCACTTACTTCACAAAGACCGGACTCAGGACAGCCTTCCAAGCGTGACTCTAAACCCCGCAGAGTGGATCCGGAATGGAAAATCGTGTGATGGATCCGTCTTTCTCTGGATGATGTGGCTACAAGTCATTTTGGACCTTATAACGCTGGCGTGGCTCCTGGGACTTCCGCCTTCCTGGTCCATTACCTAAACCTCCCAGGTCGTATCTCTACTTCTTAACCCACTTGGCTCTCTTCTATATTCCTGCTCCTTCCTTCCTCGCTTCTCTCCAATCCACCTTTAATAATTATCATTCTTTCCTTCCTTTCTCTATCTCCTGAATCTCTCCTCTTCCCGCCCCTTTATCTTCCCTAACATTCGGCTCTTATATTACCTTTTCTCTCTCTCTCACTGCACCCTCCTTCCCCCCATCTAAACCCCTACTTTCCTTCCCTCTCTTTAAATCTTTTACATAGCTCTCACCCCTCTGTTACTACCTGAGATACAGGGAGGTTTTGCCCCGCTGAGCGAATTATTTTACCTCTCTCGCTCTGTTCCCTTTGTACTAGTCCCTCACCAATTGGTTTGGACTACCCCCCCCCCCCCCATTTACTGGACTGCGAGTGCCTGGGAACCGGGTCCTCGGACCTCCTGTCCCTCTGCTTGGGACCCCTCCCTCGGTACCACAGTGTTCAGCCTGTTCACTTCTAAGTTTTGTTCCATGATGTATGTGCGTTCCTCTGTTGCAGCGCATGCATTATGGTTTAATGTGTTTTATTTTTTTTTTACTTTATGTTTCCCTCCCTTTCTGCCCTCCCTATCTCCCTTCCACATTACTGATGCATGCAGTTATAATGTTACATTGATGTGCTTAATATTTTACCCAATGTTTGAAACTACTCTAGAATTTACCTATGGCTATATCTGTTTTATCATTGAATGTTAATGGTTTAAACTCCCCACAAAAGCGTTCCCTGTTATATAACCAACTACGAAAATCTCGAGCAGATGTTGTCCTTCTGCAGGAAACACATTTGTTGGAGGAGGACAATGTACGCATAAAATCTCATCTATTTCCCTATCGATACTTCGCGAACGCGAAGAAAAAAGTAGCGGGAGTTGCTATATTGGTCTCTCAAAGATTGACATTTGAATTAATAACTGCTACCCCGGACCCTGAGGGCCGCTTCCTACTAATCACATGTAAACTGAATGATGTTCTCTTCTCCTTACTTGCCCTCTACGCCCCCAACCACAAACAGACCACTTTCATACGCGCTACCCTTGAATCTCTCACTCCTACTATGACTGGCCATAAACTGATTGCCGGAGACCTGAATGCCCCCCTAATACGTTCACTTGACTGCTCCTCGCCATCAACATACAGGACAGACTTGAGCCCACTGATTGACTCCTTTCATCTTCATGATGTCTGGAGATACCACCACAGTACTGAACGTGACTACTCTTTCTTCTCCCCCCGACATCGCTCATTCAGTCGAATAGACTTTATACTAGTCAGCGACTCTCTACTGCCCCTTTGCCTGAACTCAACGATTGACTTAATCACATGGTCTGACCACGCCCCTATCACCCTGACCTTTACGGACTCTACTCCACGTAACCATTTCACCTCTTGGAAGCTTAATGAACGACTCTTAATCTCACAAGACAACTGTGATACTCTATCCTCACAACTGACAGAATTCTTTCAGATAAATGAGGTAGATGACGTCGCCCCGGACACGCTATGGTTCACCCATAAGGCTGCTATGAGAGGATACTTAATCAAGCTTGCAGCACTTAAGAAGAGACAGTATAATATGACTCTGTCTTCCCTCCTAAACAAATTAAAAGAACTTGAAACATTATACAAAACCACCCCATCCCCAAACATTCTCTCTGACCTCACGAAATCCCGCAATGATCTCAGAGCTCTTCTCCTCACCAAGGTGGAACTCCAATTGAAAAAGACGAAATCTCACTATTACAATATGGGTGACCGCGCAGGAGCACTACTGGCGCGCAGGATTAAAAAGTCTGAGGCACGCACTCGTATTTCTCAGCTCACTTCACCCCAAGGTACAGCAATCCGGAACCCAATTCACATTGCTGAACAATTCCGAGAGTTTTACAATGAACTTTATAATCTCCAATCCTCTCCCTCGACCCCACAACCCACTCAGACAATCATCTCTAACTTTCTTGCTAAAGCTGATCTCCCTTCCCTATCCCCATCACAACTAAATACTCTTAATGCTCCTTTCTCTCTACAAGAAATATTAGAGGTCATCCGCACATCCAAAAAGAGATCTGCCCCAGGTCCTGACGGCTTCTCTTTTCAATATTATTCTTCCTTTGCTCCTCTTCTTGCTCCGCGTCTCCTAGCCCTCTTTACCCATTGGCAGCGTGAGGGGAACATCAAACCCGAGGGCCTTCGAGCCTCAATCTCTACAATCCTGAAACCAGGGAAAACTCCCACCGACCCAGCTAACTACCGCCCCATAGCATTGTTAAATTGCGACTTGAAATTATATGCGAAACTGTTGGCGGACCGTCTCAAGGGGGTACTTCCGTCCTTGATCGCCATAGACCAGGTAGGTTTTATACCTGGCAGACAGGCGAGAGATGCGACAAGGCGAGTTATAGACCTCATTGAGGTCTTAGAGAAGAGAGGCACCCCCAGTGTGCTGGTCTCCCTTGACGCTGAAAAAGCTTTTGACCGTGTGCAGCTGTTCTGGACAAATTCGCCTTCTCAGGAAATATAAGATCCTCTATTCTAGCTTTATACTCTTCTCCCTGTGCGTTCGTAAAGGCCGGTGGATTCACGTCCTCGGACTTTTCGATCTCAAACGGGACCAGACAAGGCTGCCCCCTCTCTCCTCTAGTTTTCGCCCTTGTCATGGAGCCGCTAGCCGCTATAATTCGCTCGCATCCTGAGATCACTGGGATTGTGGTAGGACCAATAGACCACAAAATCAGTCTCTATGCGGATGATGTTCTCCTCACATGCACCAACCCAAACACCTCTCTTCCCGCTGTACTTTCTGTTCTTTCAGACTTCTCTGCAGCTTCATACTACAAACTGAATTTTGCAAAATCCTCCGCTTTTCCTCTCAACCTCTCCACAGACTCACAACGGCATCTTGCCTCTTTTTTCCCATCACTATGGTCCCCGACAGGTTTTAAGTATTTAGGAGTCCAAATCACAAACTCAAATCATATTGTACGCACGAATTGTGAGACCCTGATTTCTTCCCTCCGCAGTGCTTGCCTGGACTACTCGTCATTTCAGCTGTCCTGGGTGGCCCGCATAAATACTGTGAAAATGATGCTCCTCCCCAGGATTCTATACATTCTACGCTGCATCCCCCACCACTTCCCTAAAAAATATCTGCGCACCTTTCAATCAATACTCACCAGATTCATATGGAATAATAAAACCCCTAGAGTAGCGATGAAAATTTTATCTCTTCCCACTAAAAGAGGATTTGGAGTCCCTGATATTGCCACGTATTATGCAGCTATAGGCCTAGAGTCAGCAAGATCCTGGTGGGCGCAATCTCCTTCTTCACGTTGGCTCCAGATAGAATCATATTTTGCACCGGCAGGCTCGACACGCATTTTACTTGAAATGAACCTTTTACGCCCCTCTTCCCCTACTTTCACTCTTAAGGCTGTCCAGGGCACTCTCTCTATTTGGCGAGCACTCTCCAGAACACACCTTACATTTCTTTTCAGGTACATTACCCTACGGGCGGTGGAGCTCCTCATGGGTGACATATCCTTAATGCGTTGGTGTATTCCAGGCTCCCCAGGCCCCCCCTTTCTCTGGAAGCTCCTTGAACAGAACCATCTTGCATCATATGAAACCCTCCACCGTAAATTCAATCTCCCCACGAATTCCCTCTTCCCATATATTCGTCTACGACATTTTTTAAACACTATTGATATCCCTAGTTCTGACCCTCTGAGTACTTCGCTACCTATCCAAGCTCTGTTTAAACAATCGGGCTGTGTTACTAGAGGAGTCTCTATCATATACAACGCGATACAAATTACACTATCCTCGGAGAAACTACCCTATATGTTTAAATGGGAAGACAGACTTGAATTTACTGCATCTTTAGAGGAATGGCACCACGCTTCAGCCCATGCGGCCAAATACTCTCGATGCCTCTCTCATCTGGAGCAATCCAAAAAACTGCTGTTCAACTGGTACCTGACCCCAGTGCTGCTAGCTAAATTTGGCACAAACGCCCCTCCTCCTTCCTCTCGTTGCTGGAGGGGTTGTGTGGACCCGGGCACTATGGTTCACCTGTGGTGGTCGTGCCCTCACATACACCGCCTATGGCTCCAAGTAGAATCTCTACTTACCGAATTGTTAATGGTTCCTATTAATGTGACAGCACCTCTGGCTCTGTTAGGACTAGGCATCGAGAATCTCCCATCATTATTAAGACCCACTCTCACCAACGTTCTGGTAGCCACACGTTTGACAATAGCAGCTCACTGGAAATCAGCAACTCCGCCCACTATAGCTGAGGTTATCTCTCGACTAAATTTACACTGCATGCACGAACTTATGCTAGTACATGACCTTCCATCACGAACAAAAACCCTTCGGTGGAGGGACCCGTGGCTTGTCTCTTCTTACAACACAGTGCAGACCTAAATTATGTTTAAGTGAGTTGAACCAATTTCAGATATCACATGCCACTGTTGAATGTGTATTATCTGGAAAGGAGATGTATATCCATATGTATGTCAGTTAACTTTGTATATTACTGTTATCCTCCTTATTTCTATTGTATCTCCAGAATGGGTACACAGACTATATCGCTCTGCTGCATTGTATTCTCCCTCCCCTCCCTTCCTCCCCTTCCTTTTCCTTGTTTATATCACCACAGTAAATGTATGACTTTAATATGTATGCAAATTCTTAAACTCTCAATAAAAATTTATTGGTTTAAAAAAAAAAAAAGACTAGAGACTATATGTCCAGCAACAGGATGGTGGGAGGAGACAAGTGTAGGGTGGTGATGTTAGACAGGAAACGGTCAGGAAGGGAAAACAAAAACCAGAAAAACACCACAGGAAGTTGAGCAGTCACTAGTCAGTTGGAGAGTAGGAGTTTAGCAGTCGAGTGAGGAGGAGAGAGCACCATCACTACACGAGACTGAAAGGATACGGACCTGGTGGCCTGTACCACCATGAGGCTTGTCTGGGTCCCGGGCTGCAGACCGTAGAGAGAGACAAAAGGAGTCCTAGGGGCAGGGGTAGTGAGCAATCTATTTGTGTACCCGAATTGGCAGGAAAGCTGAAAGACGAACAGAAACCAGGGTCTGAGGTGGCCAGGAAGCTCCACGCTCCAACCACGAAACCCGGCAGGTTGCGGGGTCTTTATGTCCGGCAACCCAACCTCCAGTGCAGCAAAGAGAAGGCCGCAGTACTAGGGCTAGGGAACCAGGCAGGTCGCCCACCAAAAGCCCGTGGCCGCTGGATCGTAGCTTTGCATCCGGAAGAGACTGACAGAGAGGCCAATGAAAGGAACCTTAAAGGGGGTGATTTAGATGAGTCATCCCAGCCAAGAGACTACCGGAGCCTCCACTGCACTGTCTTGGATATTGAACATCTGCTGAGAAAGCGAAGTAAAAGCGGATTAAAGCTCTGCACTGTGTGAGACTGTCATTTCTACGCCTGAAGAGAGGTAGACTGATTCGCCAAGCCGGCAGCAGGAACCTGCCTGTGAGTTTCCTTGATCCTTGCCAGCAGACAGCACAGCTTGCATTAGCATGCCTTGAATACCCAAGTATAATGGAAATCAATGAGGAACTCGAGCATTATTCCAGAAGATCTTCCAGAAAAATGCTTGAGTTCACCATTGATTTTGATTATGCTAGGGTGCTTGAGTCGCCACCATCCGAGCACCGATCACGCGAGCCTGGGGAGTGCTCACTCATCAATACTGTCCCTCAAATTAAAATCAGGCACAAGGCAGTGTAGCAATCCCCATCCCAAGCTCCAATACACATTGCAATGTTTTATGAGCAGAGTTCTGTGCTCATACACACTATGTTCTCACAGCCGTCACTGAGGCACCTTTTCTCTCTGCAAACATTATAACTACATGTTCACATGAGCAAATGACGGCACTCCGAGGCCTGAAGAAGAGCTAATGAGCGCTATGTGAAATATAAGTAAATACAAAACATCTCCCAGCTCGGAAAGCAGGTCATAACAAGGGTAAAAGATTGTCATTTAATGAAGAAAAATATCAGGAAATTACACATCTTGGGGAAAGGTTAATGGGCTCATTCACGGGAGATAAAGCACAAATCCAAATACATTCTGCACCCGGGTGACATTTGCTCTTCTGCTGTACAAACTTCAAGTGCTCTAATACTATAGGTATAATGTGACCATACTGGAGCCGCACATATGAGACATTGTTTTACTTCTTTATTTGCACAGTACTTTTGTGAATGTGTCTTAAAGGGAATCTGTCAGTAGGATCCACCCTCCTAAACTGTCTGTATGAGTATGTAGGATATAGGAAGATGAATAAAATGATAAATTGATCTGCGATCAGATGTCTTATTCTGGAGAAATTCACATTTACAGTATATTATATATATATTTATATTTATAAGTAAATGAGCTGTCAAGATCTATGGGCCAGACATAGATCTCCCTGAGAATCTCCCTCCAGAGCTTATATAAGAAAGCAGGAGTTACTAGTGTGAGACCTGTAGACCAAGAAAGCAGACTGTCGGTCATTACAGTATATGTCTCCCATTGGTAACTCCTTCTTTTATTGAAATAAGCAGACTCTGGAGAGATCTATGTCCGGCCCATAGATCTTAACAGCTCATTTACATATTAAAGAAAACATGGATTTCTCTGGAATAAGATCACACTGCATATATTACAGTATCATTTTTTTCAGCTTCCTATGTCTTAGGCTGGGTTCACATTTGCGGACCTCTCTGCAGCGTTCTGCGGAGGGGAAGCGCCATGTGTGCGCAGCCAGCACAAGCTCCTATCTTTATAATGGGAGCGCACGGTGCTGCGCTTGACTGCGCATGACCGTGCGCACCCATTCACTCCCATATGTGATTTGTACGCAGGCGGACGCCTGCGCACAAATCACACACTCTCCTCCGCACCAGGAATGCAACATGTCGCATATATAGCACCAACATATTCCGCAGCGCTTTACAATACAGAAGATCATATTTAACAATCATAAGAAACAGTTATCAGAAAATACGATACAATACAGTACAAAAAACAATACAATACAAAGCATAATACAATCATTAGAGCAAAATAATGACAGCCCTGCTCATAAGAGCTTACAATCAAACAATGAGTTGGGGGTGACGAAGTACAGGTGCTTATTTATAGTGATGGTCACTTCCAGAGTGAAGAGAACAGGTGGGGTGATAGACAGAGATGAGGGAGGAGATGTATAGGGGTGCTGCACTGTGAAGAGCTTTGTGGGTGAGAACAAGCAGTTTGAGTTTGATCCTATAGTCTATAGGCAGCCAGTGCAGTGACTGGCACAGAGCACAAGCGTCCGAGTATCGGTTAGCTAGATAGGTGATCCTGGCTGCTGCATTAAGGATGGATGGGAGTGGGGAGAGTCTAGAGCAAGGAAGGCCAATTAAAAGAAAATTACAATAGTCAAGGTGGGAGTGAATCAGGGCCACAGTGAGGGTGTTTGTGGTTTCCAAGGTAAGAAAGGGGTGAATTATAGAGATGTTCTTCAGGTGCAAGTGGCAAGAGCAGGCGAGAGATTGTATGTATGGGGTGAAGGAAAGATCAGAGTCAAACATAACACCCAGACAGCGAGTGTTATCGTGGTACCGCACACAGAGAGAGATGTCATATTGAGGGAGGTTAGTGGAGGGGGGGAGAAGAAGAAGCTCAGTTTTGGAAAGGTTGAGTTTCAGATAGAGAATGGACACGATACTGGAAACTGCAGTTAGACAGTCATTGGTGTTCTTTAATACCGCAGGGGTAAGGTCAGGGGAAGAAGTGTATAGTTGTGTGTCATCAGCATAAAGATGGTACTGGAAGCCAAATCTGCTGATGGTCTGTCCAATCGGAGCCGTGTAGAGAAGAGGTCCAAGGACTGAACCCTGATGGACCCCAATAGTGAGAGGAAGAGGGGAGGAAGAGGAGCCAGCAAATGATACACTGAAAGAGAAGTCAGAAAGATATAAAGAGAACCAGGAGAGAGCGGCGTCCTTGATGCCGATGGAGTGCAGCCTGGAGAATAGGAGATGGGGGTCAACAGTGTTGAAGGCTGCAGAGAGATTAAGAAGAATAAGTAGAGAGTGGTCACCATTACGTTTTGCTATCAGAAGGTCGTTGGTCACTTTGGTGAGGGCAGTTTTTCTAGAATGTAGCGGGCGGAAACCAGAATGTAATGTGTCTAGAAGAGAGTGAGTGGAGAGGTAACAGGTGAGGCGGGAGTAGACTATGCGCTCCAGGAGTTTAGAGATGAAGGGGAGATTGGAGACTGGTCTGTAGTTATTTTTGCAGGTTGGGTCAAGAGAAGTTTTATTTAATAATGGAATAATGATTGAGTGTTTGAAGGAGGAGAGGAAGATGCCAGAAGAGAGGGAGAGATTGAAGATTTTGGTTAGGTGAGGGGTGATCACCGGAGAGAGAGACTGGAGTCGGTGTCAGCGGTGCATGAAGTGGGACGAGAGGAAGAGAAGAGCCTGGAGACTTCTTCTTCTGTGACTGGGTCAAAAGTGGAGAGTGAGCAGTAGAAATGTGGTGAGAGTTAGGGGTAACAGCAATTTGAGGTTGGGAGATGATTTCCTGATGGATGTTTTCTATTTTCTCTGTGAAGTAAGAAGTCAGGTCATCAGCCAGAGGTCAGATCAGATGTTCAGGAATTATTATTTTATATGGAATACAAGTATTTACTGCACGAGATGTGTCAGGAGAGTGACAGCTCTGCTGTAATAATCGCTCTCTGGCCTGGTCTCATTTTTTTTAGAGAAACTTGACACTGTCTTTTCTTCCGGAGGAATGTGTCGCCTGCTGCCTGCCCAACGTTACTTTTTTATTTCCTAAGAAAGGTCAATGTTCCCATGAAGTAGCACAGATTTCAAAGTCAAAGTCAAAGTCTATCCGGAGTCATTCTGTGGAAACCATCACACATTACACGTGCCCTATATAAATAATCATGAATGAAGGTCCCATATTCCAAACGTCTGTCCGGGAACAGTATGTGACAGGTGGTTGGATACCGTAAGGGTGACGTTATCAGCTGTTAGATTTTTACCCACAACATATGATCCTAGAAATAAATTATATCAGCGAAATGTGAAAACAAATCTGTTCCATGATGACCACCTCCATGTCTGATGCCGTCATGCTCTATACGACTTTATAACAACGAGCAATATATTTGTAGAAACCGAATTCCTATAACCATACATCAATACAAGGGCAGTGACTGACAGTCTGAACTGAAACCTATAAGCTGTATGTCACAACGCATATAACAGAGAAATTTCCCTCACAGTGTGGTTTCTCACTTGCAGTTTTTTGTCTTGCGTCGATATCAAGTAAACCCATACATTCACACACAGCCTGATCTCTGACCAGAAGGGGGAGCACAACCACCTAGTTCATAGGTTGACTCACTTTTCTGGTTGGGGGGAGGGGTTAGTGTGGCGCCCCTGCGTCCAGGAGGCCACAAAAGGGAACTGCAGCCAGGCAGGTAGGACACTTGTTGCACAACAACACCCTCACAGCCCACACAACCCACGTGCAGTAGATGGTAGCATCCAGCCCTGAGATTGGAATACTCTAGGCAATTGAGGGGTGGTGGATTTGGAGGAGTGGGTTGGGCACACACATAGTCAGGTGACTTGACAGTAGAAATAGTGAGGGGGAGGAGGAAGGAGTTCAGTAGCCCATAGTGAGCTGAACAGCAAAGATCAGAAGCTGAGGAGCACAGGCCAGAGACAGCAGAAGGCTGAGTGAAGCTGAGCAGACAGAAAGACTCACATGTCCTGAGAGTGTACAGTGTAGGAGCGCAGAATCTGTACCGAGCCAGTGTGAGCCGGAGGAGAGAGAAAGCACGTCCGAAGCCAATACCACCAGGAGTGTGAGGAGAGAGAGAGGGACGGTGATACCCGGGCCCTAGGCATACAGCTGAAGCTACCGACTGCAGGCGGAGTAGCCCTCCTATGATACGGAGCCTGGTAGAGCCTCACACCTGAGGACTGCTGGAGGCTGGGCTGAGTAGAGTGTCGGCTCTAGAGGGGACCGTAGTTTACCCGGCATTCCCAGACACCGACTGGGGACCACAGCTACATGTTAGGGTCCCTACCCCAAAGGACAGGCAGCTCAGTGACACACTGGAGGACCCACAGGGGTCCGAGTCACCGCCATACTGTCCAGCATTTCACACACACACCCGTGGATACAGAGACCGTTAACAGCCCGGAAAGGACACAGAGACTGTGTGAGGGGTCACAGAGAGCGAGACCTGGCTGCAGAGTAAAGGGAACCCGGAGAGGGAGAGTGTGCCCGTGTGTTAAGAACTGAGACGTGTAAGAACTGTACTTGAACTGTAAATGACTTGTGAACTGTCTGAAGAACTGAGAGTAAACACGGAAAACCCTGAGATTGCCTCCCTTGTGTCTCTGCATGAAAGCGATTCTCTCCACACAGGATTACAGACAGCCCTCCACCTGCAGAGCCACAGCACAGCCTGTCAGCACCAGCAAAGAGGAGAGATCCCTGCAGCGTCTGCACAGTAAGTGTACGGAACATTCCACAATAGACTTAACCCTTACTGCCCCGGGGAACACAGTTCTACCCACTGGAACTATCCCATCTAGCTGCTATTCCATCATCCCGGAGGTTCTGCAGCAGCGGCGTCTCCATCACTGGCCGCATATAGTGGGTGGCGTCACGACTGACAATCCCCTGTAAATATTTCCCTTTATTTGCCGAGCCCGGGACACGGTCCGGACCAGGACCACCCGTGACTTCCTAAGAGCAGAACCGGTCCGGTACCGAGTACCCCCGTCCCAGTGGGCCCGACAACCTGGAGTCACGAACAGGATCTACCTGGTCCAAAAGAATTGGACCCCGTGCGCCTAAAGTACGTGTTCAGAACTTTCCCGCCAAAATCTGACCTTAATGGCACCAGGGGAGGCTAACGCCATGTGCAGAGGAGGCGTAACCGAAACTCCCATCGTGGGCCGGCCCAGTCCAAGGCGCGAAGAGAAGGACCCGCCCTGGCTCCCCTTAACTCCGGGAGAGCCAGCCATCACTCTGAAAGAAGAGCCTCCGCCCCTAGACCCTCCTCCTAACAAGCCGGCGGGAACCAAGAAGTAAATCGTCATCAGGAGGGGGCGGAACGAGCAACCGCAAGATAAGCAGTCGCCATTGCAGTACACGAGGACGGAAGCGGAGGACGCCCAGAAGAGCGCTGCACCCGGAAGACCACAAGTGATCCCGGAGGGCCCACGGCTTGACCCGGTGGAGGAACCCAGCAAGGGAAAGAACTTGTGTGACCCAGACGAGATGGCGGAAGGTGGCAGAGAGTATCCCCACGCCCAAGACACCCGGCGGGGTGTGCTGCGGCTGCTACCCCAGCAGATGACACGGGCCCAGGAGGAGCATCGGACCCGGATCCAGATTAATGTTGAACACTGCCAGAGCTATGAGACTGTATCTATGCAACCCGGCTGGGTTGGAACGACATGTGACCGCACTGAAGGCGAAGCCTCATGCCGTACCGCAACGTTGGTGGATCTATCCGTGCCACGTACTGCACCGCATACTGCCAAGAAAGAATCTGACCCACTAGGAGCTCTACCGGAGGGATACCTGGCGTTAGAGCAGCCCCTGATCCCGGCACCTGCAACAACAGAGGTGAGAGGGGAGCAGCTCCGCTGCTGGTGGGAGCGAGACAAGGATTGTGAGGACTTAATGGGCTTCTTAGGAGATCCCGGCAGTGGGGTAGACCCTGCAGAAGTGATTACACGTGAGGAGTACATCCGCAGATGTGTACGAAAGTGGTAGAAAGAGGAGATAGAGCGGCAGGTGCAAAAGCAGGTGATGATAGCCCGTGTTAAGGAGGCTACGAATGTAGCCTGCAGAGACAGAGAAGTTCAGAGATCCCCATGGCACGAGGGCAAGATTGTGAAGGTCATAGAAACGAGAGGATTCGCATTTGCACGTGAGCCCGGTACCAGATGTGACATTTTCATAAATAAAAGAGAGGTGGAAGAGCAATTGGCATCAGACCACCCAGACAGGCAAGTGGAAGTAGGAGAATGGGTATCGTACCACATTGTGGAAGGTGAGCGTGGCCCATACGGCATTAAAGTTAAAAGACTGTGCTTAGACCCTGTGGAAGAATATGACATGCCTGCATTGGAGTATCCTGAGTCAAACGATGATCCTGAAATAAAGAGCTACACGGACGTGGCAGTGAACACTGATTCTGTTACTATACTCGAGACTGTTACATCCAAGTCTACGAAGGATGCTGTTACTCAGACCCCAGAGAGCTACTTGCTAGTCACTGCATTACAGAACCTGGAGGTTTATCCAAGAAGAAGAACATCGCAGATGTTACCGTGGAAACAGCAGGTGAAGGAATGAACACGGGTTCTGCATCCAAGAAGAACAGAAGAAAAGGAAACTGTAAGTGTGAATGAGGTGTTTTCCTTATTGACCCCATCCCATACCTGAATGAATGCTCGCATACCCCTGTCTGTTTTATATGTTTATTGACATTGGCTACCACGAACAGTGAGCTGGTATGAACTTGAACTGTATATAGTTGAGCACCTTTGTGTGCTCCCCTTTGGTTTTAAGACCAGTTGCACATGAGAGGTAGTGCATGAAACAGTGACTGCTTAAATTGCTGAATCGTGAACTTTGAACTGATTTTGAGAATTTTTGCACTTTTGAAGCTTTTTGAAGAATAATGTTTTTATACTTTTGATATAAAGTAGTATTTATAATGTGTTTTAGCTACAGGAAGAAAGTGAATGCGTTCTAGCATTAGACCCCGTAGAGGTCCAGGAAGGGTAGGAATGAGAATGTACCCCTGCACTTGTTTATAGTTAACGTAACGTTTAAGAAGAATCGAACCTCCCGGATGGGAAGAACCAAGAATACTTAATGTTTAATGTTGTTATGAAAAAAATGTTTTCAGAGGGATCCATGACGGGCAGCGCGGGAACGCGTTAGTTAACTCCGGGAGAGTGTAGCGCCCCTGCGTCCAGGAGGCCACAAAAGGGAACTGCAGCCAGGCAGGTAGGACACTTGTTGCACAACAACACCCTCACAGCCCACACAACCCATGTGCAGTAGATGGTAGCATCCAGCCCTGAGATTGGAATACTCTAGGTAAGTGAGGGATGGTGGATTTGGAGGAGTGGGTTGGGCACACACGTAGTCAGGTGACTTGACAGTAGAAATAGGAAGGGGGTGGAGAAGGAGTTCAGTAGGCCCAGGGTGCCGAGCTGCAAAGACCAGAAGCTGAAGGGCACAGGCCAGAGAACAGCAGAAGGCTGAGTGAAGCTGAGCAGACAGAAAGGCTCACATGTCCTGAGAGTGTAAGGTCTAGGAGCGCAGAATCTGTACCGAGCCAGTGTGAGCCGGAGGAGAGAGAAAGCACGTCCGAAGCCAATACCACCAGGAGCGTGAGGAGAGAGAGAGGGACGGTGATACCCGGACCCTAGGCATACAGCTGAAGCTACCGACTGCAGGCGGAGTAGCCCTCCTATGATACCGAGAGACGCAGAGAGAAAGGAGCCTGGTAGAACCTCACACCTGAGGACTGCTGGAGGCTGGGCTGAGTAGAGTGTCGGCTCTAGAGGGGACCGTAGTTTACCCGGCATTCCCAGACACCGACGGGGGACCATAGCTACACGTTAGGGTCCCTACCCCAAAGGACAGGCAGCTCAGTGACACGCTGGAGGACCCACAGGGGCCCGAGTCACGCCATACTGTCCGGCGTTTCACACATACACCCGTGGATACAGAGACAGTTAACAGCCCGGAAAGGACACAGAGACTGTGTGAGGGGTCACAGAGAGAGAGACCTGGCTGCAGAGTAAAGGGAACCCGGAGAGGGAGAGTGTGCCCGTGTGTTAAGAACTGAGACGTGTAAAAACTGTACTTGAACTGTAAATGACTTGTGAACTGTCTGAAGAACTGAGAGTAAACACGGAAAACCCTGAGATTGCCTCCCTTGTGTCTCTGCATGAAAGTGATTCTCTCCATACAGGATACAGCCTGTCAGCACCAGCAAAGAGGAGAGATCCCTGCAGCGTCTGCACAGTAAGTGTACTGAACATTCCACAATAGACTTAACCCTTACTGCCCCGGGGAACACAGTTCTACCCACTGGAACTATCCCATCTAGTTGCTATTCCATCATCGCCGGAGGTTCTGCAGCAGCGGCGGCTCCATCACTGGCCGCATATAGTGGGTGGCGTCACGACTGACAATCCCCTGTAAATATTCCCCTTTATTTGCCGAGCCCGGGACACGGTCTGGACCAGGACCACCCGTGACTTCCCAAGAGCAGAACTGGTCCGGTACCGAGTACCCCCGTCCCAGTGGGCCCGACATTAGTGTAGTCAGGGAGAGAAAAGGAGAAACAAGTAGCATGAGTAGAAGGAAAAAGAACATGCCTGGAGCTGTGTAAGCTTACTCCAGGATTACACCAAGAGTAGGACACCAGGGTCTTTGGTTATATAGGGATTTGCAAACCCTGGAGGCAGAATCTGGAGACCGAGGGATTGCAGTTCCTCTGGTCACTCTTGCAGCACCAGCCACACCACTTTACAGAGAGCTCAGGCTGAGACTTAGAGAACAGCTTACAAAAGTGCTCGCAATGCATGCTGGCTGGAACAGCTGCATAAGAAGAGACACAGGAAGACAGATCAGCTCATAAGCTGTTGTATCCCCATTCAGGTGGGCAGAAAAGGAAGGCTTATTCTACCCACTTAGTGGAGCGGACTTCACTTGCTTCTGGAGAGACTGGGCCCTTGACCTGGTAGCAGTATCCTGGTTTCAACTTAAACCATCCTTCAGTAAAGGTAAAGACTGCATTCATCTGCTTCCTTGTCTCTGTCTGCTGCACCTGTCACTACAACCCCCATCATCATCCCAGGGACTTGCTCCTGCTGAGTAGAGTAATTCACCTTGCTGCCTCACCATCTATCCCCTGGGGTAACTACCTGCAGCTCTTGCCATCAGCTGGTGTCATGTTAAACCATAAACTATTACCCCCTGGAAATACCCCCTTTTACTAGTCTAGTTAGGGCCACAGAATGGTCAATCGCCACCGTGATACCCGACAGACTGCCTGCCTGGCTACCAAGTACCCTGGTCCGTGCGACCGCGGCAATCTTATTTTGTGGAGCAGTCAGAACCAGCTTTAGTTTTATAGGACTTTACTGTTTGCAATCATCTGCTTCTAGCTATGCCACTTTATGGTATGTGCAGACATATTGCGATTTGGTGAAGAAATTTCTGCACCGTTTCAGCATCACTTGGAAGGCGTATTTTCAGTGCGTTTTTGTCACACGTTTTTGGTGCATTCATTAGAATATGTGAAATCTGCATCAAAACTGCTTAAAGAACCGTCATGCTGCAGATTTATTTCTGCACCAAATCTGTAGGGGAAAATACTCAACTTGTGCAGGAGACTTCAGGATTCTCATTCACTTTGCTGGAATCAGGAAACCCTTTGGATTTTGTGACAAACCTGCACTTAAAAATACATGAAAAAACGCACCCAGCCTTCATGTGTCAGTTAAGTTCAACCTTAAGTTCCTTATAGCATTACATTGTATGTTGCACATTACAGATTGGTTCCTATCACTTTGATGGGGCAGAGCTGTAATATCAGACAGGCTTGAGGAAATCAGACCTTCACCTTTGTAGACACTTGAAAAAGCATATTAGTGCATTGCATAAGTGGCCGCTCCCTAATATAACGTTATCAGATTGGGTCACATTAGGCAACAGCCGTCTCGTAATTCTTCATTGGATCAATGACAACTTGCAGTTTTTTGTAACTAAATCCTATGATAGAAGCAAAAAAAGGAAAAATCAGCTCAAGTCACGGAACAAGGATCCCTGATGAGCGGAGCATGAGTCCACATGTAGGAAAATGTAGAAATCCAGCGAAGGGGACCTTAACATCTTTATTGAAGATTCATTAAAAATCCAATGTGGAAAAGCAAACGCATATCTGACGCATCTTTAATGATTGCATACCATATACCCTATGATGCATCAGGTCACACTTATTTCTTTGTTTTTTAAATAGTCACATTCAAATAGTAAATCCCCTCGCAAATATAACACTTTTTATGGAGGTAAAGGTGAAGAATAGGTAAAGAGTCATAAAACCATAAGATATGCTTAGCATTCAGGCCAGTTCTCCTAATTGCAGATACCGACAGGGCAGTGGAAGTTGCCCCCTATCACTTTAAAGGTTTGGATCATGGAACCTATCAATAATTATCCAGTTCCCATATATTCAGGGTAAGTTATAGCAAAAAAGACAGCAGTACTCTGAATACTAAGCCATGCAATCATAAATCTAAAGGAAAATAGACTAGCATTATAGCTAAGGATATATGGATATATATATAGAGAGAGAGAGAGAGAGAGAGAGTGAGAGAGAGAGAGAGAGACACTTAGCATATACAGTTGAAATCAGAAGTTTACAGACACTCTATAAAAAGACACATCTGCATGTTTTTCTCATTATCTGACAAGGAATCAGGATTACCATACTTATTTATATTTGCCAAATGCCAGAATAATGAGAGAGAATGTTTTAAGGCATTTCTATTACTTTCTGCAAAGTCAAAAGTTTACATTACTATGCCTTTAAACAATTTGGGACAGCGCATATGATGATGTCATGCGTTTGGAAGCTTCTGATAGTTTTATTGGAAACATCTGAGTTAATTAGTGACACACCTGTGGATGTATTTTAATGCACACCTGAAACACACTGCTTCTTTGTGTAGCATATCGAGAAAGTCTAAAGAAATCAGCCAAGATATCTGGAAGAGAATTGTGGGCTTGCACAAGTCTGGTTCATCCTTGGGTACAATTTCCAGATACTTGCAGGTACTTCGCTCATCTGTACAAACAATTATATGCTAGTATAAAGAAGATGGGAATGTCCAGCCTTCATACAGCTCAGGAAGGGGACGGGTTCTGAGTCCTAGAGATGAATATCCTTTGGTCCAACATGTGCATATCAACCCAACAACAAAAGCAAAAGACCTTGTGAAGATGATGGGCACATTGTCAGAAAAAAGACAGTTGCACTCTGAATACTAAGCTATGCAATAATAGAAAATGAACTAGCATTATCAATAAGGAAATATATATAAAAATTGAAACACTTAGCATAAAAATATAGCCATATCCATAACCACCCAGTAGCTACGATGAAGCATGTTTGCAGTCATCAACATAGTGTGAGCGCCCCCATAGACAATATAATGACCCCTACAGACCCAACATGCAGCATGAGGGCACCCACAACCCTCTACATAATATGAGGGCCACCACACGTAATCTGATGTCTATCTACAGTCCCAACATGCAGTATGAGGGACCCTAGCCTCAACCCACCACCCTCTACATAGTATGAGTGCCCCCACATACAATATGATGTCTCCCAAAGATCCCACAGGCAGTGTTAGGGCCCCACACATAATATAATGTCTCCTACAGCCCCAATATGCACTTTGAGGGGCCCCACACAGTATGAGGGCTCACACACAATTTAATGGGCCCCTCAGCTGTTGACTCAGTATGGGAACCCCCACAAAAAGTTTGATAGTCCTGCAGAGAACACACACACAGTACACCCAGGTGGGGCCCCCACTACTATAGATGGCATATGATAGTTGAGGGCTTTATTAAAAATCTTGTATTAGGTCTCATGAGCTTTAAAAGGGTTTGTCCTAAAGATAGTTTCCTAAAATTGCCAGTTCTTCCCTCTGCTCACAAAGCCCTGTTCTCGGGTCCCAAATGTTGGCCCTCCATTGATCACTAAGTGTCTTATCAATATAATATAACTTGCAATTTCTGACAACAACCCCTTCCAGCTCTTTGTCTGGATGTCACCTATATAAGGAGACACTGAGTGATTTCCATGACACATCCCGAGCAGTTCAGCCGCACACGTGTCACAGACACTGTTTATACACACACACACTCCGAAGGGCACACACACTCTGCAGGAGACACACACTCTGCAGGGAAAACATTTATCTGTCTGTAACAATTTAGGACAAGCAACAATGTAAGGAATGAAAGCAAAGGTTAATAGATAACAGGCAATATAAGAAAGATATAAGTACAGATACGGCCCACAGAGAAGGAAAACACGAGAAGACGCTCACAAATGGTGACAATAATAATAAAAATAAAAATCTTATAATATTCCAACATATTCTGCTGCACTGTACAATTCAGAGGGGACGGGTACAGACAATATAAGACTTTACAGAGTAAAAGTCATACAAGAGGAGTGAGGGCTGTTCTCCCAAGAGCTTACAATCTATAAGGAAATACAGTAAGACATATAATGTAGCACATTCTTGTAATGTATATGGCAGTCAACTTAATAATATGATTACTGTAATTCTGAATGATCTGGTCACCAGTCTGTATCTGTGCATGTACTGTACATATATGATCAATTCACCAGTCTGTATGTGTATGTACTGTACATATGATTGGTCACTAGTCTGTATCTGTGCATGTACTGTACATATATGATCAATTCACCAGTCTGTGTATGTACTGTACATATGATTGGTCACTAGTCTGTATCTGTGCATGTACTGTACATATATGATCAGTCACCAGTCTGTATCTGTGTATGTACTGTACATATATGATCAGTCACCAGTCTGTATCTGTGTATGTACTGTACATATATGATCCAGTCACCAGTCTGTATGTGTGTATGTACTGTACATATATGATCCAGTCACCAGTCTGTATCTGTGTATGTATTGTACATATATGATCCAGTCACCAGTCTGTATCTGTGTATGTATTGTACATATATGATCCAGTCACCAGCTTGTATCTGTGTATGTACTGTACATATATGATCCTGTCACCAGTCTGTATCTGTGTATGTACTGTACATAAATGATATGGTCACCAGTCTGTATCTGTGTATGTAATGTATATATATCATCTGGTCTCCAGCCTGTATCTGTGTATGTACTGTACATATATGATCCAGTCACCAGTCTGTATCTGTGTATGTACTGTACATATATGATCCAGTCACCAGTCTGTATGTGTGTATGTACTGTACATATATGATCCAGTCACCAGTCTGTATCTGTGTATGTATTGTACATATATGATCCAGTCACCAGCTTGTATCTGTGTATGTATTGTACATATATGATCCAGTCACCAGCTTGTATCTGTGTATGTACTGTACATATATGATCCTGTCACCAGTCTGTATCTGTGTATGTACTGTACATAAATGATATGGTCACCAGTCTGTATCTGTGTATGTAATGTATATATATCATCTGGTCTCCAGCCTGTATCTGTGTATGTACTGTACATATATGATCCAGTCACCAGTCTGTATCTGTGTACGTACTGTACATATATGATCCAGTCACCAGTCTGTATCTGTGTATGTACTGTACATATATGATCCAGTCACCAGTCTGTATCTGTGCATGTACTGTACATACATGATCAGTCACCAGTCTGTATCTGTGCATGTACTGTACATACATGATCAGTCACCAGTCTGTATCTGTGTATGTACTGTACATATATGATCCAGTCACCAGTCTGTATCTGTGTATGTACTGTACATATATGATCCAGTCACCAGTCTGTATCTGTGTATGTACTGTACATATATGATCCAGTCACCAGTCTGTATCTGTGTATGTACTGTACATATATGATCCAGTCACCAGCTTGTATCTGTGTATGTACTGTACATATATGATCCTGTCACCAGTCTGTATCTGTGTATGTACTGTACATAAATGATATGGTCACCAGTCTGCATCTGTGTATGTACTGTACATATATGATCAAGTCACCAGTCTGTATCTGTGCATGTACTGTACATATATGATCCAGTCACCAGTCTGTATGTGTGTATGTACTGTACATAAATGATATGGTCACCAGTCTGCATCTGTGTATGTACTGTACATATATGATCTAGTTACCAGTCTGTATCTGTGCATGTACTGTACATATATGATCCGTCACCAGTCTGTATCTTTGTATCTACAGTACATATATGATCCAGTCACCAGTCTGTATCTGTGTATGTACTGTATTTCCTTGATCTGGTCCCCAGCATGCATCTGTAAATGTACTGTACATATGATCCTGTCACCAGTTTGTATCTGTGTATGTACTGTGCATATATCATACTGTCACCAGCTCGGAACTGTGTATATACTTTACATATGATCCAGTCACCAACCTGTATCTGTGTTTGTACTGTACATATGATCTGGTGACAAGCTTGTACCTGTGTACATACTGTACATATATTATCTGGTTACTAGGCTGTATCTATGTATGTACTGTACATATATGATCCAGTCACCAGCCTGTATCTGTGTATGTACTATATATATGATCGGTCACCAGTTTGTATCTGTGTATGTACTGTACATATATGATCCAGACACCAGCCTGTATCTGTGTATGTACTGTATATATGATCGGTCACCAGTCTGTATCTGTGAATGTACTGTATATGATAAGTCACTAGTCTGTATCTGTATATCTACTGTATATATATATATGATCTGGTCACCAGCCTGTATCTGTGTATGTACTGTACATATATGATCCAGTCACAAGTCTGTACATGTGTATGTTCTGTACATATAAGATCCAGTCACCAGCCTGTATCTGTGTATGTACTGTATATATATCATCTGGTCTCCAGCCTGTATCTGTGCATGTACTGTACATACATGATCAGTCACCAGTCTGTATCTGTGTATGTACTGTACATATATGATCCTGTCACCAGTCTGTATCTGTGTATGTACTGTACATATATCATCTGGTCTCAAACCTGTATCTGTGCATATACTGTACATACATGATCAGTCACCAGTCTGTATCTGTGTATGTACTGTATATATATGATCCTGTCACCAGTCTGTATCTGTGTATGTACTGTACATATATCATCTGGTCTCAAGCCTCTATCTGTGTATGTACTGTACATACATGATCAGTCACCAGTCTGTATCTGTGTATGTACTGTACATATATCATCTGGTCTCCAGCCTGTATCTGTGTATGTACTGTACATACATGATCAGTCACCAGTCTATATCTGTGTATGTACTGTACATATATGATCCTGGTACCAGTCTGTATCTGTGTATGTACTGTACATACATGATCAGTCACCAGTCTGTATCTGTGTATGTACTGTACATATATGATCCAGTCACCAGTCTGTATCTGTGTATGTACTGTACATATATCATCTGGTCTCAAGCCTGTATCTGTGCATGTACTGTACATACATGATCAGTCACCAGTCTGTATCTGTGTATGTACTGTACATATATGATCTAGTCACCAGTCTGTATCTGTGTATGTAATGTATATATATCATCTGGTCTCCAGCCTGTATCTGTGCATGTACTGTAGATACATGATCAGTCTCCAGCCTGTATCGGTGTATATACTGTACATAAATAATCAGTCACCAGTCAGTATCTATGTATGTCCACATACATAATGTTACTGGGTGCATTGAGGGGTGGGAATAGATTATGGAAGAACCAGAATGTGAGTTACCGTTAGGAAGTGAAAAGAGAGAACAGTTAAACTAGTGAGGTGATGTGATACATCTGACAAGAAAGATGTGTCTTAACTGCATGCTTTAAATTATGGACATTGAGAAGTAACTGGGGTTATCTGGGGTAGTGCATTCCAGAGAACTGGTGCAACATGAGAGAAGTCTTGTATATGAGAGTGGGAGGTTCAGAGCATAGAAAAGTTAGCCTTAAGATAAGAAGCTGGAAGAAGACGCAAGATACTATCATACCCTAATGGCTTAGATACAAGGGTTCAGCAAACAGAATTACACATGGTAGGCTTTGATACACCAGTTTAGCAGATAGTTTAATGCATCATAAGATTAGATTGCACCTGCTCCTCAGACAGTATCTTATTTGATACAATTAGAAGTATTAGCCTGGAATTGGTAGCCTGGTATACCACATCATTAACTTGGATACAATGGCTCATCAGACAGTGCCACAAGCTTAGATACTTATTTTTAGGTACAGTGGTTCTGCGGACAACATGATATATGATAGGCAAAGATACACTTGAATAGCTTCATATGTAATAGGATCAGATACACCAGTTCATCCTACATCATAGGATTAGATACACTAGCTCATCGTACGCTAGCTCACTGAATAGTATAGCACGATAGGCTTAGAAATAGCAGGACAGCGGAGGCGTGGCCAGCAGCCCTATGAGATAGACGTGCCTTCATAGAGCTCCGGTGCCTAACACAGCGACAAGGGTTTTAGAGTCTTTTTTAAGACTACAACCCACCTCAAAGTCGGTTCATATTAGTACCTAACTGCAGTGGTTGTCCTGAAAGACCCACAGGAGGATCCTGAGGAAGACCGCCACACAGAGGCTTCTGGGCCCGGGTCTGGGTCCTCTCAGTTTGGACGCCATCTTCCCCTAGGTGAGTGTGACATACACTCCACCTATCACAGAACTTAACAAGCTCCCTTCTGGCTGGAGGGAGAACTCAGTGGCCACCCGTACCTGTGCACCCTCCCTGGTCCGGTCCGGGCTTCCCGGTCTGTCACCGGAGAAAGAAGACGCGTCGCAGCACCTTCTGGAACCTGCCCCAGCGGCGGAAGAAGCATAGGAGCTTCCCGACACGGAGCCTCCCTCTCCTCCTCCAGCAGCGACCTCACGTCCATACGGCACGCCGGTGATGCTAAGACTAAGGTAATACCGGCGGGACTATCGCGGAAGGAGACAGACGGCGAGGAACGGGGCGGAGGGTTACTAAACCACTGGCTCCCTGCATATAAAGTAGATCCGGCCGGGTCTCGGTGACGTCACCTACACTAAAAGCTCCCAGCAGCTCTCCAGCTTTTTGTCTGCGCTTAATAGAAGTAAATCTGACACTTCTCAATAGGAGGCTGCAGACACCAACATCATCCCCCTCCCTCTCCACAACGAAGAGGGCTTATCCTGGTTGCCCCGACGACCACAAGCATCACTGAGGAGACTTCCTGATTGCTGTCTTCCTGACCTTCCTAACCAGCCAAAGTTACACAGCCACAGGAGAGGTAAATTGACACTACACCCCAGCACATATAGCTGCATGAAACTTTAAGACTCTGAGCTCTCATTAATTCATCCTATTGAGAATTCTTGAAGCTTACCTAAAATATAAGATCCTATATATATATATTTTCCTCACAACTGATCTGGAACAGTTTGACAACTCCTGTCTATTATATCTACCATATTCTTCAGACTCCGATCTCACTCCCTTACTTAATCACAATATTAAGTAAACTTCCAGCTTTTTCCTGTTGTGGTAAAACCCACCTAACTACTGTCACAAAGACACAGACCTAAGGTGGTAGCTACTATTTGTTAACAAAGCAAACTCTGCACCTCAGTGATTTGACTTACAAAACTTAACTAGATTCTGTTTAGCCTGACATAATAACCACAGAGCTCCACTGCACTACCATGCCCACAAAATCTAAATTAAGCTCAACCCCTCAGGGGATCGAGGCCGCGGGAGACCTACAAAAGTCCCCCTTGAAGAGTAGACTCCCAACCCTATCTCAAACTTCACAATCTTTCAAAAAACATAAAAATAAAGTAGAGAACCAACCTCTTACAGATCATAAAACAAAAGACTGGGCATCCCCCCCTGAAGAATTAGATGAAACTTCTATGAACGAAACATCCTACTCCTCTTCTAAACGGAAAGAAATGAGCACCCCCTCTAAAACTTTCCCGAACCCCACTCTAATATCCGATACAGTGGAACTAGAACAAGACCCAAACATTAAAAGCCCCGCTAGGCAGAAACAAAAAACGGGCAACACGGAACTAGATCAGCTACTCACCTCAAACCCAAACCAACCACTGGACAAAACCTTCATGTTAAACTTATTCTCATCTTTCCAGTCCAAAATTGAGGATAACATGAAAACTCATCTAGAGGAAATTAAATCGACAGTAGCCTCTATAGTCACGAGAATAGATGATCACGACCACTCCATTGCCAAACTTACGACAGTTTCTGCCGCAGTCAGGAATGAACAACACAAGATGAAAGAGGAGATAACTTATCTAAGAAACAAAATAATAGACAGAGAAGATAGAGACCGAAGAGTCAACTTGAAGTTTAGAGGTGTCCCGGAGACAATTAAAAATACTGACCTACCAGAATACATTAAAAATCTAGCTAAGAAAACAATCCCAGGTAAACATGAACTCGAATATTCAATCGAGAGAGCCCACAGGATCCCTAAGCCAAAAAGACTTGCTGACGACATTCCTAGGGATGTAATTGCGAAATTTTCTTTTTTTTCAACCAAAGACCAAATAAATGAATACCTAAAGAAATACAAGACACTACCAGTCCCGTACCACTCCATCAAAGTTTTCCTAGACTTCTCGAAAGAAACACTAAATAAGAGAAGGTCACTCAGACCGGTCACTGAGATTTTGAGAAGCAATCACATCATGTACAGATGGAGTCACCCTTCCTCTGATATCATCTTCTCTCACAATAACAAAACTCACAATATTGAGGAAGTCGAAAATGGACTTAAAACATTAAAAAACCTCCGAATTGGAGACCCAGGATGACCACACCTAGAAAGCAATAGGCTTTGACACTCTCTTTTGATTGGCACCATGGCCGAAACTTTAGCCAGAGGAAGTACTTCATCGGTTCTTCGAACCCTTCCACCAAAGAACAATTTAGTTCTATTCTTGTCTAATTTCTGTTACACACGTTTTGTAATAAATATCCATAGTTGCTCAATCCTTTTAACCCAAGTTTTCTTTTCCCCCATCCCACCCCTTTTCTCTGTAGAGTCTTCCTACTCAATTCACCTAGCGTACACTCTCGCCAGCCATGTCTCACAATTATCTATCACTTAACACTAATGGACTTAACTCCCCACAGAAACGTTTTTATGTGTGGAAAGAGTTAAAACGGCATAACATAGACGTTGCAGGCCTTCAAGAAACAAGATTCAGCATTGACAAAACTCCGAAATTTTCAAACCCTTTCTACCCGCATATCTTTTTATCATCAAACAAAAAAAAAAAATCAGGAGTGGCCATACTAATAAAAGAGACAATTAAATTTGAAGAAAAAGAATTTATATCAGACCCAGAAGGCAGGTACATCATACTCAAATGTCTATTGGACAACGCAATGCACACATTAGTTAATGTGTACGCCCCTAATTCTGGCCAGATTACATTCCTAAAAAAACTTCTGCGAACTGTTAGAGAGATTCAGGAGGGTGCTTTATATATATTCGGAGATTTCAATGCAGTACCGAATGCCCTGCTTGACTCCTCTAACAAGAACAGAAACATGAACACTCAATTGGACCCGATGATAAAACAGGAAGAACTAGTTGACGCATTTCGATGCCTCAATACTTCCTCAATTGAGTATACTCATTTCTCAAATGTTCACAAATCCTTAGCACGTATAGACTTGATCCTCACAGATATCAACTCACTTAGGCTCATTAAGAAAGTAACCATACTCCCAAGATCATGGTCAGACCACTCTCCCATACTTTTCAGTACTTCACGGGGCCCCACTCAGAATTACCAAGGAGGGTGGAGAGCAAACTCATTCCTCTTCCTACACCCAAAATACAAAGCAGAAATAGAAAACTCTTTGAAATTTTACTTCTTGGAGAATGATCTTGAGGAGACAACAATATCTACTGTATGGTCGGCCCACAAAGCAGTTGTTAGAGGCCTTTTAATACAATTAAACGCAAGACACAAAAAAAACCCTAACTGCTGCCACAGACAACATAATTAGACAATTAAAAGAACTTGAAGACTCTGTCTCAATTCATCCCTCTGACTCAACCATGAAAGAGATTCTTAAATTAAGAATTGATCTTAGATCCCTCCTAGTCTCAGATTACGATAAAATAACTCGCCTATCCAAATCTAACTTCTACGTCTCTTCAAACAAACCAAATAAGTTATTCGCAAAACTCATAAAAGCCCGTAGAGTTAAGTCCACAATATCTCAAATAAAAAATAAACACAACATTTTACAAAAACTCCCAAAGAATATCTCAGATACCTTTGCTGAATACTACAAGTCATTATATAATTTAAATCAATCTCATTCAGAACCAACTCCCACACTCAATAAGATCACTGCATTCCTAAATTCAATTGAACTTCCCTCACTCACCAAAGATGACCTGGACTACATAAACTCTCCATTCACTGAAGAGGAGGTCATAGACACAATCAAGACACTTAAAAAACTCAAATCCCCTGGTCCAGACGGACTACAAAACGAGTACTATATCACATACCAAAAAATACTTACGCCTTATTTAACAAGACTCTTAAATGACCTAACTAACCCTAATTCACAACCCTCTAAAGAACTACTTCAAGCCACAATAAGGCTGGGGTCACAGTTGCCATGCGTTTTTTTAAGTGATTTAACAAAACTCATGCTTTTTTTCATGTCAGCATGAGTTTTGTAAGGTGTGTGATGGCTCCCTGCGTTTTTGGGTGCGTTTTTGAATCTGCACATAAAAATAGTGCTTGTAGTATTTTTTTGAGCGTTTTGAAAAACGCATGCGTTTTTGTAGAAAACGCATGCGTTTTTATAACATGGGTTTCTATGGAAAACGCATGCAAAAACGCATGTACAGTTAGTACCTTTTAGTGCCATTCAAAAACGCATGCGTTTCCCATAGGAGCCCATGTTAAAAAAACGCATGCGTTTCCGGAAACGCATGCGTTTTTTTAACATGGGCTCCTATAGGAAACGCATGCGTTTTTGAATGGCACTGAAAGGTACTAACTGTACATGCGTTTTTGCATGCGTTTTCCATAGGAACCCATTTTATAAAAACGCATGCGTTTTCTACAAAAAACGCATGCGTTTTCTACAAAAACGCATGCGTTTTTGTATATGCTCCAAAAACGCATGGGACAGTCACACATGCTTTTTGGCTATTAGGGCATGCGTTTTTTAACATGGGGGCCTATGGGTGCGTTTTTTACATGTGTTTTTGAAAACGCAGGTCTCCAAAAATGCATGTGAAAAATGGTACTGTGACCACAGCCTAACTTTAATCCCAAAAAATAAAGGTGACCCGGACAATGTGTCTAACTTCCGCCCCATTTCCCTTCTTAACTCCGACCTCAAAATAATAACTAAAACTATCAACACAAGATTACAAAAAATCATCCCAAAATTGATCCACAGTGATCAGGTAGGATTTGTTAAAAATAGAGGTTCAGCAGATGCTACCCGACGCACCATTAATTTACTCTCCCACATAGAGAAACACAGGGTCCCAGCTCTACTGGTCTCAGTCGATGCTAAAAAAGCGTTCGATAGGGTCCATTGGGGCTTTCTGTTCGAAACACTTAGCAAATTTGGCTTCAAAGGCAATATAGTACAAGTACTCAAATCATTATACTCTAAACAGACGGCTAATATCATGACCAACAACACTCTTTCTAATGCATTCCCCCTCTCCAACGGAACCAGACAAGGCTGCCCCCTCTCCCCATCGCTATTTGATCTCTACATAGAACCTCTGGCTGAGAAAATTCGCATGAATATTCTCATAAAGGGCATCCACACCAAATTCAAAGAGTACAAAATAAGCTTGTTCGCCGATGATGTCTTACTATCTCTCTCTGACCCTATTAATTCTTTAAGAAACCTATTTGCCACCATCGAGGAATTCTCGGCAGTTTCCTCCTATAAAATCAACATAAACAAAACCCAGGTTCTACACTATAACCTGGACCCTGAAACACTGTCCACAATCAAAAGTGAACATAGTCTAAATTGGGATAGGAAAGACCTGGACTTTTTGGGAATAAAAATCACATCTCATACTTCCACCTTAATGGATCAAAATCTCTCCACCCTAATTGCTACTATTCAGAAAGATCTCACACACATCGCCAAAACAGATCTATCTTGGTTGGGGAAAATCGAAGCGTACAAGATGTTTATCTTACCTAAAGTGCTATACATTTTCCGTTCTCTCACAATACCAATAAAGAAGTCCTGGATAAAGAAACTACAATCACAGTTAATATCCTTTATTTGGGGACAAAAGAAGCCAAGGGTAGCTAGGACAACACTAGAGAAAAGTAGAGCAAATGGTGGACTGGCTATACCAAACATTGCAGCATACTATAATGCTACTATAATTGCCTTGAGCAAAACCTGGTGGAACGAAACCTCAAGACCTAGCTGGTTATCTCTGGAAGAAGCAAGACATCCAAAACAAAAACTTAATCTACTCTTGTTATCACACCTTTGCGACAAATCAAAACAGCTCCCAAAAGAACTGACTACTAGAGCCACAATACAAGCATGGAAACAACTTTCTACTAAAACACTAGTGAACACTCCGACCTCATCACATGATTGGATCCCAATTGAGATTCTAACATTGTTAATCCCATCTCTTAATATAGATTCTTGGAAAAAAAAAGGAATCAAATTCCTATCTGATATCTTCGACAGACTAAACTATCTTCTTCCTTTTGCCCTACTACAAACCAACTTTTCTTTACAAGACACAGACTTACAAGTGTGGGAAAAAATCAATGTCTACGTAACCAAAAAGTCCCCGAACTTCCAACTACCACTCACTATAATGAACCTATTCAAATTCCTTCACAACCCTATATTCTGGACGACCAAAAATATCTACAAGGCGATAAATTTGGACTTAGCACTTACCAAAACCCCTAATCTAATGGCTTGGGAAAGAGAACTGGAAATATCAATTGACACTAAATCCATGAGTCAAACTCTATCGAATCTACCGAAGATGATTTTTTGCTCGACCCTACTAGAGACTCACTACAAATCCCTCACAAGATGGTATTTTACTCCCCAACGCTTACATCTAATGAAGGAAGACAACTCTCCGCTCTGCTGGAGGTGCAACCAGGAAGTTGGTACCATCTCACACATATTTTGGTTCTGCAAGAATCTGAACTCCTTTTGGAACAAAGTTCAACTCCTTATATATGACCTCTCACATAACTCACTCACTCTAACCCCGGAACTCATCATTCTCCTGATAGGTACGGATCAAATACCCTTGCAACTTAGACCCATCATAGTCCACATTATACTGACCACAAAAACTTTGATTGCCTCAATGTGGAGAGACACTGACAATCCCCCATTCCCAACTTTGCTTGAAAAAATTGCTTCGCATAACTCTCATGAATACGCGTACGCCTTAAGACAAAAAACGTTAATCAAATACTCTAAGAAATGGGACCCATGGAACAGGATTTTTCCTCCTACTCATGCTCCAAATATACGTTGGGGAACGCCCTGAACACCTTTCGACTTGCTAATCAGACAGACTTTACCTACCTTAACCTCCCCTTCCCTCCCCTTCTTTACCTTCCCCCCTCCTTCCTTGTCCCCTTACCTATTGTTCTATATAATGGAAATTTAAGCTAAATTTACCACTCATCTTGTACAGCCCTGAGAATAATTAATTTGAAGTAATAATATGAATCAACAATTGTAATCATATATGCTGTAAAAAATTCTTTCTTCTGTTATTTACTGTGCCTGTTAAACAGTTGTATATGTTCATGTTTAATAAAAATATTTGAACAAGAAATAGCAGGACAGCATCACATCTAGACATAGATACATTGAACAGTACCAAATGTTATATGCAGAGATACAGAATCCATTAGACAGAAATACGTGAAAAACTTAGATACATTGTTTTAGTAGCTCATTATACACTCACATATCAATCAATATCATATATAATGGGCTTAGATGCATTAACTCAATAGACAGTAGCTCACACAATGAGCTTAGATACACTGCTTCATCAGACAGTATCACACATATTAGGCTGAGATAATCAGCAGGCATTAGTGATGTAACTTGAAGCTCATGGGCCCCCCATGCAAAAGCTCCAACGGGGCCCCCAATTGTTACAAATCTTTAATACAATTAGTCTTTTTCTATAGGCGAAAGGAAGTTTTGGGGCCCCCTGGGCTCCAGGACCCGGGTGCGATTGCAACCCCTGCACCTATTGAAGTTACGCCAATGTCAGCAGCAGAGCGTCACATAACAAGCTTAGATACACTGGTTCATCAGACAGTGTCACATATGATTGGCATGGATACATAGGCTTAGCAGACAGTATTGCATATGATAGACTTAGATACAGCATCTCAGAAGTACAGTGCCCCTATAGACTGTCAGATTTAATAATGCGGGTTGTAATGTCTGGTTCCCTGATATATAGTTTTCTTACCATCATCACAAATGTGGAGAGCAGTTCTGCCATGGCCTCTCGGACCCATTGATTGCGGATAGATATGGCTGAGCGGATCTTGTTGGCTATGAAGCTCCCGGTCTTCATGGTGATGGCTGTACTGATGATATACTTTGTTACCTATTTGCAGTGTGGGTTAAACACTGACACACGTGAGGAAGAGTAGACCCGGCGCCGCTTAAAAAGTTACTGGAAGGAAAATTATTAGTGCAATCAATATGCTGATCAGGCGGTAACGCTCCACCTCTGCTCCTGATAGCTCCAAGGTTCAACGCTCCTTCTATTGACAGAGATACAGAGATTTCCACAACTTGGAAACATTTCTAATGATACACCGTGCTGACAAAATCCGATCACTCCCTCCTGGATCAGGCACAAGTATAAATATAGAGTCTCTGGTCCTGGCCGACCACGTGCCGTGTGATCAGCGCTATCAGGCACCTTATACAGCGGGATTACTATACAAATATACCCCAGAGAAGGATCCGGTGCTGAGGTCATTCTTGAAGTCTAAAATCAATGAAACTGACACTTGGGTACAGGATAATAACACTGACACTTGGGGTACAGGATAATGACACTGACACTTGGGGTACAGGATAATGACACTGACACTTGGGGTAGAGGATAATGACACTGACACTTGGGGTACAGGATAATGACACTGACACTTGGGGTACAGGATAATGACACTGACACTTGGGGTACAGGATAATGACACTGACACTGAGGTACAGGATACTGACACTGATACTGGGGTACAGGATAATGACACTGACACTTGGGTACAGGATAATGACACTGACACTTGGGGTACAGGATAATGACACTGACAATTGGTGTACAGGATAATGAGATACTGATACTTGGGGTACAGGATAATGACACTGACACTTGGGGTACAGGATAATGACACTGACACTTGGGGTAGAGGATAATGACACTGACACTTGGGGTACAGGATAATGACACTGATACTGGGGTACAGGATAATGACACTGACACTTGGGTACAGGATAATGACACTGACACTTGGGGTACAGGATAATGACACTGATACTGGGGTACAGGATAATGACACTGACACTTGGGGTACAGGATAATGACACTGACACTTGGGGTACAGGATAATGACACTGACACTTGGGGTACAGGATAATGACACTGATACTGGGCTACAGGATAATGACACTGACACTTGGGGTACAGGATAATGATGCTGACACTTGGGGTACAGGATAATGATGCTGAGACTCGGAGTACAGGATAATGACACTGACACTTGGGGTACAGGATAATGACACTGATACTGGGGTACATGATAATGAAACTGACACTTGGGTACAGGATAATGACACTGACACTTGGGGTACAGGATAATGATACTGATACTGGGGTACAGGATAATGACACTGACACTTGGGGTACAGGATAATGACACTGACACTTGGGGTACAGGATAATGATACTGACACTTGGGGTACAGGATAATGACACTGACACTTGGGTACAGGATAATGACACTGGCACTTGGGGTACAAGATAATGACACTGACACTTGGGGTAGAGGATAATGACACTGACACTTGGGGTAGAGGATAATGACACTGACACTTGGGGTACAGGATAATGACACTGATACTGGGGTACAGGATAATGACACTGACACTTGGGTACAGGATAATGACACTGACACTTGGGGTACAGGATAATGACACTGATACTGGGGTACAGGATAATGACACTGACACTTGGGGTACAGGATAATGACACTGACACTTGGGGTACAGGATAATGACACTGACACTTGGGGTACAGGATAATGACACTGATACTGGGCTACAGGATAATGACACTGACACTTGTGGTACAGGATAATGATGCTGACACTTGGGGTACAGGATAATGATGCTGAGACTCGGAGTACAGGATAATGACACTGACACTTGGGGTACAGGATAATGACACTGATACTGGGGTACATGATAATGAAACTGACACTTGGGTACAGGATAATGACACTGACACTTGGGGTACAGGATAATGATACTGATACTGGGGTACAGGATAATGACACTGACACTTGGGTACAGGATAATGACACTGACACTTGGGGTACAGGATAATGACACTGATACTGGGGTACAGGATAATGACACTGACACTTGGGGTACAGGATAATGACACTGACACTTGGGGTACAGGATAATGACACTGACACTTGGGGTACAGGATAATGACACTGATACTGGGCTACAGGATAATGACACTGACACTTGGGGTACAGGATAATGATGCTGACACTTGGGGTACAGGATAATGATGCTGAGACTCGGAGTACAGGATAATGACACTGACACTTGGGGTACAGGATAATGACACTGATACTGGGGTACATGATAATGAAACTGACACTTGGGTACAGGATAATGACACTGACACTTGGGGTACAGGATAATGATACTGATACTGGGGTACAGGATAATGACACTGACACTTGGGGTACAGGATAATGACACTGACACTTGGGGTACAGGATAATGACACTGATACTGGGGTACATGATAATGAAACTGACACTTGGGTACAGGATAATGACACTGACACTTGGGGTACAGGATAATGATACTGATACTGGGGTACAGGATAATGACACTGACACTTGGGTACAGGATAATGACACTGACACTTGGGGTACAGGATAATGACACTGATACTGGGGTACAGGATAATGACACTGACACTTGGGGTACAGGATAATGACACTGGCAGTTGGTGTACAGGATTATGACACTGATACTTGGGGTAGAGGATAATGACACTGACACTTGGGGTACAGGATAATGACACTGACACTTGGGGTACAGGATAATGACACTGACAATTGGTGTACAGGATAATGATACTGATACTTGGGGTACAGGATAATGACACTGACACTTGGGGTATAGGATAATGACACTGACACTAGGGGTATTGGATAATGACACTGACACTTGGGGAAGAGTGTAATGACACTGACACTTGGGGTACAGGATAATGACATTGACACTAGGGGTACTGGATAATGACACTGACACTTGGGGTAAAGTATAAACTGACACTTGGGGTACAGGATAATGACACTGACAATTGAGGACAGGATAATGACACTGATATTTGGGTACAGGTGACACGCCCACCCAGAACCATACTCGGAACCGGATTGGTCAGTTCTTTGGGAAGGTCACGGGGCTGTGACCCGGTTCCGTGGCCCTGGCGGTGTCAATAAATGGGGGAAAGTTTATATGGGAAATTAATTTGTGACGCCACCCGTGGGTTTCGGCAATTGGGATGGATGGCTGACGCTGTGGACAGATTCTCTAGAGCAGTTGGTAACACAGCTGGGAAGATTCTGCTCTCCACGGGTAGAGCAAGGCCCCAGGTCAGTTTATGCGGTCTATGCTGGGAATAGGATACGATGGGGTGCAGGATTGAGGGTGCGGTGAATAACTGGAGGACACAGTTCAAGTACACCTCCAGGTATTTCCAGCAGTCCATGAGGTGCTGTGTTCTCAGAGTTCGGACTCTAGCCAACTCTCGAGTAACTTGGTGACCTTTTACCTGGACCCCATGCTTTGGCTCCTTTCTCGGGTTGCCTGCACCTCACACTCAGTATCTCAAGCCATGCAGCCTCGGGTCCTGGAGGGCGACACCGTCCTGGTCCCCTCGACACTATGCAGCCGCCTTTTCGATGAACATGTGTGGAGTTGGACTGTGGTACTTGAAGTCACCTCAGTTCCTGGATTTCCAGTTGAGTCCTTCAGTCAATCTACCAGTCTGGGGGCCGGACCCCCTTCTGCGACCCTGTCCCTCTAGCCGACCCTGGTCTCTGTCAGCTCAAATGCGGGCGCTACAGGTGGATCGCTCACTTCCCATGCCCCTGGGACTCCTTCTGTCGCTCTAGAGCCCCTCACTGGTTCCTCTGTTCATCCGCTACTTTCTCTGTCCTGGGACGAGCTCCACCGGCCCCAGTCCCCAGGACCTCGGTCACACACGTCTGCTCATGACCGCGTCCTCTCTTCCACTCTCCTTCACGTCTCTCCTCTATATCGGTCACGTTCTTTCTGCTGTTGTACCTCTGCACTTTAGTGCTACCTTTTCCACTTCCTCCACCCATGCTCTCTACCGGTTTCCCCTTTCAGCCTGGGATGGGGCCCTCCCTGAACAAAGTCCGCCAGAACCCCAGGACCTGGGTGGTGGTGTGTTGTGTGTGGACGTTTGGGTGCTGGGCAGTATCCCCTCCTTACCCGAGAGTGGGGTACCGCACCTCTGGCTGAGGTGCAGTACCTCTGTGGCAACTGGACCCTCAGGGGTGCCACACAGGATAATGACACTGACTCTCGGGGTACAAAATAATGACACTGACACTTGGGGTACAGGATAATGACACTGACATTTGGGGTACAGGATAATGACACTAACACTCGGGTACAGGATAATGACACTATGGGTACAGGAAAATGACACCGACACTCGGGTACAGGATAATGACACTGACACTTGGAGTACAGGATACTAACAGTGATACTTTGGGTACAGGATAATGACACTGACACTTGGAGTACAGGATACTAACAGTGATACTTTGGGTACAGGATAATGACACTGACACTTGGGGTAGAGGATAATGATACTGACACTCAGGTACAGGATAATGACACTAACTCGTGGAGTACAGGATACTAAAGAGATACTTTGAGTACAGGATAATGATACTGACACTTGGGGTACAGGATAATGACATTGACACCAGGGTACAGGATAATAACACTGACACTTGTGGTACAGGATAATGACGCTGACACTTGGGGTATAGGATAATGACACTGATCCTAGGGTAGAGGATAATGACATTGACACTTGGGGTACAGGATAATGGCACCGACACTCGGGTACAGGATAATGACACTAACACTTGGAGTACAAGATACTAACACTGATACTTTGGGTACAGGATAATGACACTTACAATTGGGGCACAGGATAATGACAGTGCCACTAGGGGCAGAGGATAATGACACTGACACTTGAGGTAAAAGATAATGATACTGACACTTGGGTACAAAATAATGATACTGACACTTGGGTACAGGATAATGACACTGACACTGGGGTACAGGGTAATGACACGGACACTCGGGGTACAGGGTAATGGCACTGACACTTGGGTACAGGATAATGACACTGACACTGGGGTACAGGATAAATACATGATGGAAAGCAGGCACCATTATGTATACTTCTCACAGCTGACATTGACAGAGGCTTCAGTGTGGCGCCCCTGAGGGTCCAGTCACCACAGAGGTACTGCACCTTAGACAGAGGTGTGGTACCCCCAACCCTAGGTAAAGAGGGGGCACTACCCAGTACCCACACACCTGCATCCAACACTACACACTCCAAGTCAGGGATTCGGGTGGACCTTGTTTAGGGAGGGCCCCATCCCAGGCTGGGGGGGTACTAGGTAGAGGGTGTGGGTGGAGGAAGTATTTTAGAGAAACACACTAGAAAGTAGATAAAAGAGGGATACACTAGGAAGTGGGAGAGAAGTAACCAGTGAAGAAGAGGAGAAAGGGAGCGAAGTAAGAAGTGAAAGCGGAGAAGTAACAATAAGGAGAGCTGAGCTCCAGTGAGGGAGCTGAGAAGGACTAAGACAAGGGGACTGGAGCTGGAGGAGCTCATCCCAGGGAAGGAGCCAGACAGGAGCTCCAGAGAAGGAAGGGGTCTAAGAGGCAAAGGAAGTGAGAAGTCCACCCGTGGGGCTTGCATCCATTGCCGGTTGCAGGCAAGTGGAGGGACCAGGCTCAGACTAGTAGAGGAGACTTGAGGCCTCAGCTAGCTAACCGAAGGCTGCAGCATCTCCAGGAGCAGCAGTCAGATTCACGCCATTTGCTGCAAAGGTGGCCAGAGGGGACAAAGAGAACATTGCCCAGGAGGGTCCGTGGCCACTGGCGCAGGACACAGAGCATGGAGTACAGGGCAGGAGGGAGAGAGCCAGCATAAGAGGGAGACGACCCCGTAAGGTACACAGAACAAGTGTCGGCTAAGTGTTTTCCAATCTACCTGGGAGTCGCTGGACCCCTTGCTTGTAGGACACAGCACCCAGCTGGACATTGCTAGCAAACAACTGTGAGTAAACGTGTGAAACTGCACCAGCTGTGTCCTCGAATTATTCCAGCGTCCCCGACCCTGCACTATAACTTCACCACCATCTACACATTGACTTTTACACTTTCCTTGGGGTACCACTTCACCTACAGGGAGCGACAACACGCGGCTGCATCATCATCTGCCCCGGAGGTCTGGATTGCAGTGTCAGCCATCCCTAGCGTAGGTTCCATTTAATCTGTGCACACTTTCATTTGCATCAGTACTTTGGCCATGCCAAACCTCTCTATTTTCTGTGACATGCCCCTCCAGGACCTTAGGATACTCGGAACCGGGGGTCATGGGGGTTGATACCCGGCTTTGTGACTCTGGTAGTGTCACTAAAAGTTCGGTGTGAGTGGCTCTCTTCTCTGGGGATGGTCATGAGGATAGAGGGTTCTGTTAGGGAGAGTGTGGCGCCCCACTGGTCAGGCGTCACAAGTGAGGTACTGCACCCAAAGAAGAGCGTGTGGTTATCCCCATCGCAAGTACAATGCAGAACACTGGAAGGGTTTGATCCCAACACACACCCACTTATGCAACCTGGGGAGGTCCCAAAAAAGAGAGTTGGAGAGTGGGAAGTGTGAGAGGAGCAGTGAGAATGCACGGCGAGTCTTCAGGAGTGTCTTCCCCGAGGAAAGATGGAGAACAGGAGCTTACCCGAGAGAGAAAGGGGGCTTCAAAAGAGGGCTTTAGAGAGAAGTAGCCCAGACAGAAAGGTCCTGATTTGTTCACCTGGAGTGCAAGGGTCTGACAACGCGGCCTGGAGTGTTCATCCTCCGACCGTACTCGTCCCGGCTCTGAAGACATTATCAGGGTGTTTATCTCCTGGGACGTAACACTGCTAACCAAGCAGGTATTGAAAAGTGAAGGAACAGAACAAGGGTGAGATCCAAGAAGGTACCACCAGAGACTTCCACAGATTCTGCATTCTGCTGCGGGAAGTACTGTCAGCTGTATCCCCATCTTGATTAGTTTTTGCAAGTAAAGTACCTGAAAGAGTGAATTGCCTCTGTGTTCCTGTCCTGCCTTCATCGACTTTTCTCAACGGTTTGCACCATCCTGGCACAGGTAACACTGCCCCGGAGGCTTAGCTCTACCTGTAGGGAGCTGCTTCGCCCTAGCTGCAATACCACCACCCTCCGGAGGACTGTTGCGGCGCTGGTGTCTAGCCACCAGGTACTATAGGTGACGTCACGAGAAAAAGACTTTAATCCCTTGTAAATACTAAAAAAAAACAAAACACTTTTTTGAGGCTGTCTCCCAGGGCCACGGATCTGGGCAGGCCACCGGCGACATTCCTTGCTTGGAGAGAAAGAGGCCCAGACATCAGAGTTCCCATACCCTGGGGTGCTACAAGAAGAAGACCAGACTTGAGGATAACAAGTTTATTTGATGCCACCCGCAGGTTGTGGCTATAGATGGCCGCCGCTGCATGACAGTTTCTCTGGGGGCTAATGGTAATGATGCAGCAGTGTTGGAAAGCCCTGTACGAGTAGGGCCGACCCCCAGGGCAGCAGATGGTACCTGAGTGAGGTGGTAGTTATGTTTCTGGTGCTCACGACGAGTCAAGAAAGTTCAGAGACACAGCAGGGTGCAGTCTACAGATCTGTTACTCACTGTTACTGGTGCAACAACCCGCTGAATGCTGGGTTCTCGCAGGCAGGGATCCAGCTACTCCCAGGTAGTAGCATGACATGTAACCAGTACCACTTCTCTGTCCTTCCTCGGTCGTCTCACTGCGCTTGCTTCACCCTCCTGCCTTGCACCTCGCCAGACGAATCTCTGAGCAAGAACCTGTGGTTTTTTCTTGGGGCCACCTTGTAGTATCTCCCTTATCCCTCTTTTTGCCACCTTTTCAGCAGATGTGTGTGGTTGTTGACTGTGGCACCATGGAAGTCCCACAGCCTCAGGGTTGCTAGCTGAGCCTCGTCCGTCCTCTTCACTTGTCTTGGGGTCCCGGTGCCCCTGTTCTGCAGTCTAGTCCCTCCAATGCCTGCGCCTAACAATGGATGAGCTCCACTGGTGGATTGCTCACTGCCCGTGCCTCTAGGACCCTCCTTTCCTGCTGGAGCTACCTAGTTTTCTTTCTCTGCTCTCCAGTCTGGCCTCAGGATGAGCTCTCACTAGCTCCAGTCCGCTGGACACTTCTCTTCAGTTATTTTCCTTCTCTGACAAGCTTTCTTCCTCTAGCTTCCCTCCAACTCGACTGTCGCTGTTCAACTGTGTTCCTGCTGTTCAACTGTCCTGCTTCTAGATCTTTCCCACTCTATTTATACCCTCTGTCACGTGTCCCACGTCATCTACGCGTGTTCTTTCTAACTTCACTCCTCCCAGGTGCTCCCTCTAACTGCTTCCTCTCCACTGCTCCCCACTACCTTGGTTCCTCCTTCTAGACAGGATCAGGGACTGTGCTCTCCTGTAGGAGCAATCTTGCCCTAACCCTGACCTGGACCTAGTGTAGTTCGTGGCCTGGGTGTCCCGTAACCGGTCTGTGCCCCTCTTACCCGAGAGTGGGATACTACACTCTAAGAGGGGTGCAGTACCTCTGTGGCAACTGGATCCGCAGGGGTGCCATATCTGCAGGACTTATACTTCACTGAAATTAAACTTCAGGCATTTACAGTCACATATATAACCTATACAGCCACTGTACAACCTGGAAGATACAGGTGCATCTCAATGAATTAGAATATCAAAAAGTTAATTTCAGATTTCAATATAATATATGCGGCTCACGTTATGTACACCATGTTCCAAATTATTATGCAAATGTTCTTTTTGTCTGATTTTCCTAAATGGTCGGTGCAAATGACAGACAGTGTAATAAAAGTCATCACCCATTAGAGTATACCTCGAGTTTTATTGAAGAAACCTCCCAATGATAATAGTATAATCTTCAAAATTAAAACAAACTCTAAATGCACTGTTCCAAATTATTAGGCACAGTAGAGTTTCTAAAGATTTGATATGTTTGAAAGAACTGAAAATGCTCATTTGTTGAATTTGCAGCATTAGGATGTCACATTCACTGAAATAAAAAGCTATTTAACTCCAAAACATCCTAACAGGCCAAGTTACAGTTGTGGCCAAAAGTATTGACACCCCTGCAATTCTGTCAGATAATACTCAGTTTCTTCCTGAAAATGATTGCAATCACAAATTCTTTGGTATTATTATCTTCATTTAATTTGTCTTCAATGAAAAAAAACACAGAAGAAAATGAAGCAAAAAGCAAAACTCCAAAAATGGGCCAGACAAAAGTATTGGCACCCTCAGCCTAATACTTGGTTGCACAACCTTTAGGCAAAATAACTGCGATCAACCGCTTCCAGTAACCATCAATGAGTTTCTTACAATGCTCTGCTGGAATTTTAGACCATTCTTCTTTGGCAAACTGCTCCAGATCCCTGATATTTGAAGGGTGCCTTCTCCAAACTGCCATTTTTAGATCTCTCCCCAGGTGTTCTATGGGATTCAGGTCTGGACTCATTGCTGGCCACCTTAGAAGTCTCCATTGTTTTCTCTCAAACCATTTTCTAGTGCTTTTTGAAGTGTGTTTTGGGTCATTGTCCTGCTGGAAGACCCATGACCTCTGAGGGAAACCCAGCTTTCTCACACTGGGCCCTGCATTATGCTGCAAAATTTGTTGGTAGTCTTCAGACTTCATAATGCCATGCACACGGTCAAGCAGTCCAGTGCCAGAGGCAGCAAAGCAACCCCAAAACATCAGGGAATCTCCGCCATGTTTGACTGTAGGGACCGTGTTCTTTTATTTGAATGCCTCTTTTTTTCTCCTGTAAACTCTATGTTGATGCCTTTCCCAAAAAGCTCTACTTTTGTCTCATCTGACCAGAGAACATTCTTCCAAAACATTTTAGGCTTTCTCAGGTACCGTATATACTCGCGTATAAGCCGAGTTTTTCAGCCCAAAAATTGGGCTGAAAAGTACCCCCCTCGGCTTATACGCGAGTCAGTGCTGTATACCGATGTATACATCGGTACATACCGATGTATACATCGGTATACAGCAGCCCCCGCATCCCCAGTAATCCAGGGCCCCCCCAGCGTCTCTCCGGTCACCTGAAAAGCAAACTATACTTATCAGTGTCCGCTGTCCGCGCCCGCTCGCCTCTGCCCGGTCTGCCGTCTGCGATCCTCCATCTTCATGCGGCGTCTTCCGGGTTCCTGTGCTCGTCGCAGGGAATGACGTCATTCCCTGCGACGAGCACAGGAAACCGGAAGACGCCGCATGAAGAAGGAGGATCGCAGACGGCACTGTCACGGCAGAGGCGAGCGGGCGCGGACAGCGGACACTGATAAGTATAGTTTGCTTTTCAGGTGACCGGAGAGACGCTGGGGGGGCCCTGGATTACTGGGGCTCTGTATACTACCGCTGGGGCTGCAATCTACTACCACTGGGGCTGTATATACTACCACTGGGGCTGTATATACTACCACTGGGGCTGTATATACCACTGGGGCTGTATATACTGCTGGGGCCCTGTATACTACTGCTGGGGCTGCAATCTACTACCACTGGGGCTGTATATACTACCACTGGGGCTGTATATACTACCACTGGGGCTGAATATACCTGTGGGGCTGCTGTATACTACACTGGGGCTGTATATACCTGTGGGGCTGCTGTATACTACCACTGGGGCTGTATATACCTGTGGGGCTGCTGTATACTACACTGGGGCTGTATATACCTCTGGGGCTGCTGTATACTACACTGGGGCTGTATATACCTGTGGGGCTGCTGTATACTACCACTGGGGCTGTATATACCTCTGGGGCTGCTGGATGCTACCACTGGGGCTGTATATACCTGGGGGGCTGCTGTATACTACCACTGGGGCTGCTGTATACTACCACTGGGGCTGCTGTATACTACCACTGGGGCTGCTGTATATACCTTTGGGGCTGCTGTATACTACCTCTGGGGATGCTGTATACTACCACTGGGGCTGTATATACCTCTGGGGATGCTGTATACTACCACTGGGCTGTATATACCTCTGGGGATGCTGTATACTAACTACTGGAGCTGCTGCTGTATATACCACTGGGGCTGCTGCTGTATACTACCACTGGGGAGGCTGCTGTATACTACCATTGGGGGCCTGTATACCACACTGCTGGGGGCTGTATACCTGTGCTGGAGTCCACCCTCGGCTTATACACGAGTCAATAGGTTTTCCCAGGTTTTGGGGGCAAAAGTAGGGGGGTCGGCTTATACACGGGTCGGCTTATACACGAGTATATACGGTAAGTTTTGGCAAACTCCAGCCTGGCTTTTTTATGTCTCGGGGTCTTCCTGGGTATCCTACCATACAGTCCCTTTTCATTCAGATGCTGACGGATAGTACGGGTTGACACTGCTGTACCCTCGGACTGCAGGGCAGCTTGAACTTGTTTGGATGTTAGTCGAGGTTCTTTATCCCCCATCCGCACAATCTTGCGTTGAAATCTATCGTCAAGTTTTCTTTTCCGTCCACATCTAGGGAGGTTAGCCACAGTGCCATGGGCTTTAAACTTCTTGATGACACTGCGCACAGTAGACACAGGAACATTCAGGTCTTTGGAGATGGACTTGTAGCCTTGAGATTGCTCATGCTTCCTCACAATTCTTTAGTCTTCTTTCTTTTCTCCATCCTCAATGTGGTACACACAAGGACACAGGACAGAGGTTGAGTCAACTTTAATCCATGTCAACTGGCTGCAAGTGTGATTTAGTTATTGCCAACACCTGTTAGGTGCCACAGGTAAGTTACAGGTGCTGTTAATTACACAAATTAGAGAAGCATCACATGATTTTTCAAACAGTGGCAATACTTTTGTCCACCCCCTTTTTTATGTTTGGTGTGAAATTAGATCCAATTTGGCTTTAGGGCAATTCTTTTGTGTTTTTTCATTGAAGACAAATTAAATGAAGATAATAATACCAAAGAATTTGTGATTGCAATTATTTTCAGGAAGAAACTGAGTATTATCTGACAGAATTGCAGGGGTGTCAATACTTTTGGCCACAACTGTACATGTTAACATAGGAACCCTTCTTTGATATCACCTTCACAATTCTTGCATCCATTAAACTTGTGAGTTTCTGGAGAGTTTCTGCTTGTATTTCTTTGGATGATGTCAGAATAGCCTCCCAGAGCTGCTGTTTTGATGTGAACTGCCTCCCATCCTCATAGATCTTTTGCTTGATTATACTCCAAAGGTTCTCTATAGGGTTGAGGTCAGGGGAAGATGGTGGCCACACCATGAGTTTATCTCCTTTTATGGCAGCCAATGACACAGAGGTATTGTTTGCAGCATGAGATGGTGCATTGTCATGCATGAAGATGATTTTGCTCCTAAAGGCACGTTTTTGCTTTTTGTACCATGGAAGAAAGTTCTCAGTCAGAAACTCTGTATACTTTGCAGAGGTCATTTTCACACCTTCAGGAACCTTAAAGGGGCCTACCATCTGTTTCCCAATGATTCCCGCCCAAAACATGACTCCTCCGCCTCCTTGCTAACATCGCAGCCTTGTTGAGACATGGTGGCATCCACCAACCATCCACTACTCCATCCATCTGGACCATCCAGGGTTGCTCGTCACTCATCAGTAAACAAGACTGTTTGAAAATTAGTCTCCATGTATGTCTGGGCCCACTGCAACCATTTCTGCTTGTAAGCACTGTTTAGAGGTGGCTGAATAGTAGGTTTAATGCACCACAGCAAGCCTTTGAAGGATCCTATACCTTGGGGTTCAAGGGACTCCAGAGGCACCAGCAGCTTCAAATATCTGTTGGCTGGTTTGTAAGGCTTTTTTAGCAGCTGCTCTCTTAATCTGATGAACTTGCCTGGCAGAAACCTTCCTCATTCTGCCTTTATCTGCACAAACACGTCTGTGCTCAGAATCAACCACAAATCTCTTCACAGTACGATGATCACGCTTAAGTTTTCGTGCAATATCTAATGTTTTCATCCCTTGTCCAAGGCATTGCACTATTTGTTGCTTTTCGGCAGCAGAGAGATCCTTTTTCTTTCCCATCTTACTTGAAAACTGTGGCCTGCGTAATATTGTGGAACACCCAGTTTTCCTTTTATTAGGCTCACCTGCCAAACTAATTATCACAGGTATCTGAGATTGATTTCAGTGATACAAAGAACCCTTAGGGTACCTTTACACGTCACAACATTGCATGCAATTTCACTTGCAACTTACTGGTTGCAGGGAAATCATGGACACATTGTTACATTAGTACACGGCAACAAAATGGAACAATGTGTCCATGACTTCACTGCAACCAGTAAGTTGCAAGTGAAATTGCATGCAATGTTGCGACGTGTAAAGGTACCCTTAAGGTACCGTCACACGCAGCAATTTTGCAAGCAATTTCACTGGCAATTTGCTGGTTGCAGTGAAATCATGGATACATGGTTCTGTTTGTTGCCGTGTAGAAATGGAACCATGTATCCATGATTTCACTGCAACCAGCAAATTGACAGTGAAATTGCTTGCAAAATTGCCGCGTGTGACAGTACCTTTAGACACAATGCCATCAATGGGTTTCATTGAAAAAAAAAACCCTCTGACACTTAAAACCAATTTGCATAATAATTTGGAACATGGTGTATAGAGTCATTACAAACACATTTCAAGTGTTTATTTCTATTAATGTTGATGATTATGGCTTACAGCCAATGAAATCCCAAAGGTTATTATCTCAGAAAATTAAAGTAGGGAGAATGAAGGGTCTGAGAGATAAAATATGACCTAAATAGGTATCAGAGGCTTCACTTTGTGTGGTTGTGAGAGTCACAACCATTATAAAAGCAGATCACGGCTACTGCAGTCTCCGTGGTGAATATAGAGAGGATGAAGGGTTTAACACCGCACTGCCGTTTTCCACAAGACTTTAAAGAGTGAATATAATGTCGATTTATTAGTCAACGCGTTTCTGGGATTCCTGGACCCTTCCTCATTACAAATCAATATCATATTGCCATGTTTCAGGACGTTTCTGGGAGCCCTGAAATGCGTTGACTAATAGATAAATATTATATTCACCTTTTGATGTTTTGTGGAATATGGCAGTGCGGTTTTTAACCCTTCATGCTCCCTGCTTTAATTTTCTGAGGTAATGACCTTTGAGTTTTCATTGACTGTAAGTCATAATCATCAACATTTACAGAAATAAACACTTGAAATAGATCACTCTGTGTGTAATGACTCTGTATAATATATGTGTTTCACATTATGTTTTGAATTAATGAAAAAAAATGTACTTTTTGCTGATATTCTAATTCATTGGGATGCACTTGTACTACATCTCATTTAATTTTAAAGGCCGTGTAGTGATACAGTAATACAGCAAGTGACAGCTGTGGCCAAATGATGGCTGCAAGTAAATGGAAACTTTGGATTTCAAGACCAAGATCACCAGTAATGTCACTTTATAATTAATGAATAATACACATCATGACCTGTACCATAGAGCTGCTGGCACCAGGGCCACAGTGTAGTCAATGGCGAGACAGGGCCAAGGTCACAGCGCAGCCCTGGCACAGCTGATCCTGCCCCAGCTGGCTCCTTGGTACAACAGTCCAGTTCTTTGGTACCCTCATCGAAGGACAAGCTATTCACAGAATCAATAAAACGTTTTAAGGTTTCTTTACTACAATGATTATACATGTGAGTCGGGGGTGGACTATTTACATTGATATATTTGGCTGCAGGCTGCTCCCCTCGTCTTGGTACCTCCCGACTTGTGCCCTTAAGTATCATTGTTACATGCCTTGAATTTAAAGAGTCTTTTGGTCAATTCTATCCCTGCTCCACTTATGGGAATGCGTCCATAGGACCACCAGGGAACCACCACACTGTATTACTCCACGTGGAGATCCGTCCGTCTTCCAACCTCTGCTCAGGGCCCACTGAACTGACACCGTAGAGGACAGCCACTGTCCGGGTATATTCTAGGGGTAGAGGTCAAGTACCAACACTGGGGGAACACGCTTGGCTGAGGTTCTGCTCCACAGTCCAAATGATGGTACGAATCTCGGAGTGACCCTCAGGGTCCGAACAATTTAGAGGGGGACTTGGTTCCTGATATAATCTCTATAGGGGAACTCTCCTCCTGTCTTCCACGCTACAACCCCTTTTATTGAGTGCACCCCGCCCACAAGGAACACCCACTACCAATAACCTTGTTTGGCTAATGGGGTCCAGAGAGCAGCCTTCACCTTTAATCAGTAGAGGGCCACATAGCCATTATGGAACATACAGTTTCTCAAAGCAGATGAAAATGTAAAGGTATCCTATGGGTGATGGTGTAAAAGAGTCAGAGGTGTTGTTACCCTATTACCACCATACTGATAATGGACTCAATCTAATGTCGTAAGACTTACATTTTCGCCACAAGGTGACCATATAGTGGTAGATACTAGTCAGATACAGGTGCTCTGCAGACTTTAAAGGGAACCTGCCAGCTCGTTGTACCCCCCTATGCCATCACTACCTGTACCTGCACCTTGCTAGCTGATCCCTAACCATCCTTCTCTGACCTAAAGGTGCCATATAAAGCTTAAAAAAAAAATTATTCATAGCTTACATGTAGTCTCCATCTGGAGACTGGAAAGGCGGGCTCCATTGTCCCCCCTTGCTGGCTCTCAGCATGCCCTCTGGGCGTCCTCATTCCTTGTGCTGTGCCACCTCTTTTTGAAATTCCTCCTCCTTTGCTGCTATTATATGCTGGGTCGGAATGTCCTATCCGGCCCAGTGCATTCTGGGGGATTATGATGTGTACAGCTCCTCTTCAATATGCGCACTGCGCATGTGCCAGAGCCATCCCAAGTATGTGATCAGCCCCCGCAATGCACCGGGCCTGATATGACGTTCCGGCTGGGTGCATTATAGTAGCAAAGGAGGCTGAAATTTCAAAAAGAGGTGGCACAGCACAAGGAATGAGGGCACCCAGCAGGGCATGCTAGGAGCTAGCGAGGTGGGGGGTGAAGAATGGAGCCTGCCTTTTCAGTCTCCGGACGGAGACTACATGTAAGTTGTAATCATTTTTCTTTACTTTATAGGGCACCTTTAGGTCAGAGAGGGCTGGGTAGGATCAGCTAGCAAGGAGCCAGGAAAGGTAGTGATGGCATGGGGGAAGGAAGGGTAGAACGAGCTGCCAGGTTCCCTTTAATGGAAATTTCTCACTTGCTTCTTTTTACCACCTAATTTGAGAGCAGTGTTACCAGGTAGGAGAGAAAGCAGACTCAGTGGTACAATAAAGCAAGTTGTTATTTATTAACTATTTACAAGATTAGCTGCCATATCAAGAGATGACAATTCATATATTAATAACAATGCAAACAATACAGGGCGATGGCAAGATGTCGTTCTGGACTTCTCTCCATTTCATATAGTCAATGCAATTCATCCATAAAGGTACCGTCACACCAGGCGACGGCGCTGCAGATGTCGACGGCGACTGGCGGGGGCGCGCACGTTTTTGGCGCCCCGCCAGCGTCGCGGTCCCCCATTTACATGGGGAGACACCTACAGCTCCGCGCCGGCGATCTGACAGGCGGCATCGCCGCTGGGGTTTCTCAAAACCCCAGCGGCGATGCTGGACAATGGGAACCTATGGCTCCCATTGCCTGTCAGCTTGCCAGCAGCCGGTTACATGGGGTGATGTTTGCACATCGTCCCAGATCATTCGCCTTGTTTCAGAGCACTGCTCTAAAACCAGGCTACCTCCCGGCGGCGCCGACATCGCCCCTTTACATGAGGCAACGTAGGGGCGATGTCGCCGCCGACAGGCCACACCCCTATATCACCTATGTAATCGGCGGCTATGCTATGTTGCCACGTGTAACGTGGCCTTAACTCTTCCCTGAAAACAGCCTCCTTGGTCAGAGTAAATTTTTTTTTTTAGGTATCCATAACCTGGTGAAGTCACGACAGATGGCACAGACTGCTGACTTGGCCATTTGATCCTTAATATGAGTTACAACGGCAAACTTCTTTGAATGATTTCTCATCACGTGACTGTACTCACAGCCATTGTTGGAGCGGCCGATCATAAGATAGTCCACCATCAATACTTCAAAGGCTCAGAAGTCCTCATCACCCGTTTAGATGCTCTCCCTGTTCAAGAGGTTTAGTCAGTCCACAGTGACGCTCTTCCGGTAAACTACTTCCACCACCTGACGTACGGTGGCATGAAAACATTTGGGCACCCCTCGTCATAATTACTGTTATTGTGAACAGTTAAGCAAGTCATAAATGAAATGATCTATAAAAAACGTAAAGTTATAGATGACATATTTGATTTACAGGTAGTTAAATCCTACCCTGTTTCCCCAAAAATAAGACACCGTCTTATATTAATTATTGGTCCCAAAGAGGCGCCATGTCTACAGCACCCCCATCTTTCCATTAAAGCCCTCATCATTCTACAGTATTGCAGCCCCCATCATCCCACTGCAGCCTCCCATCATCCCATATCATCCTGCTGCATCCCACTGCATCCTCCCAGGACCGTACGACAGTGTGCCATACCTGCAAACAAAAAACCACAAAGACGCACACACACAGCTTCTTACAGCTCCTGTGCTGTAGCCGTAATCTCCTGCTCTGGCGGTACGTTAGCCAATCACAGCCCAGGAGCACTGAGCCAATCACAGCGCAGGAACCGTAAGCCAATCACAGCCCAGGAACCGCAAGCCAATCAGAGGCTATGGATTATGTCAGCTGACCTCGGATTGGCTCACGGTTCCTGGGCTGCGATTGACTCACGGTTCCTGTGCGGTGATTGGTGCAGGGCTCCTGGGCGGAGATCAGCAAACAGCTCCAGAGTTGTGATTGGCTGCTGGGCTCCTGGGCTGTGAACGGCGTGGCTGCTGGCCTGATTTTAAAACATACTGCAAGGAAAGTACGGGACAGAGGTGGGCACCGGCCAGCGGGGACGACTCACAGCTGCATGCCCCGGTCTTGTGATTGGTGCCTTATATTGGCAGGCACATTGCAACCCCTAGCATGCCTTACTTTCGGGGGGCGCCTTATTTTTGGGGAAACACTGTGTCCTCGTAATTAAGACACTGTCTTATATTAATTTTTGCTCCAAAAGTTGCACCATGTCTTATTATCGAGGGGGGGTCTTATCCCCCATTATCCTTCACTAATCCTCTGTAGCCCCCCCATCATCCTCCATTATCCCTCTGTAGCCCCCCCCATCATCCTCCACTATCCCTCTCTAGCCCCCCCCATCATCCTCCACTATCCCTCTCTTGCCCCCCCCATCATCCTCCACTATCCCTCTCTAGTCCCCCCCGTCATCCTCCACTATTCCTCTGAGCACACACACACACACACACACACACACACACTAGGGGGTAATATTCCCATCTGCGGCAACCAGGATTGGTAAGTCCAGTCACCCACAAGCACACACAACCCACCCGGTCCTAGGGATAGCGAGTGAATCCAGGGAGTGGAATGGCGGGAGGAGAAAGGTGGTGGGTGGAAAGCAAGCAGGACATGGTCAAGGAAAGGGACAAAGGAAAGACACCGCAGGAAGTAGGTGTCAGTCGGAGTAGGTCAGTTGGAGAGAAGGACCCGGAGGACTTGAGCAGTGATGAGGCTTGTCCTGGGTCTCGAGGCCAGAGACAACAGACAAAGAGGAGACAGAGGGAGCGCTAGGGGCACAGGCAGTGAGCGATCCACCCATATCTGAAGTGAAGCGGAGGGGCCGGGCGAGAACCACAGACCTGGCCCTGAAGGTGGCGGGAGACTCCAAGGTCGAACCATGGAACCAGTGTCCACGAGGTCCAGAGGAGCTGTGGCAAATGCCTGGCACATCTCGTGAGAAGGCAGCCATACTAGGGCCAGGGGACACAGCCGGTTGCCTGACGAAGGCCCGTGGCTGCTGGATTGTCGCTCTGTGCGCAGAGGTGGGTGCAGGAAGGAGGAGAACAGGCAGCACTGGAGAAGAGAGGCCCGTAAGGGAAGGCACACAAAAGGGGTGTACTGGACAAGCCATCCTGGTTGCTAAGGACTACCCGGATCGTAACAGTACTTGAGCTGTAACCTGTGTTGTGTGTGGAGGGGAGCTCAGTAAACCGGGTTTGTAACTCAGAACTGTGTGAGACTGGTTATTTCCCACCTGAGGAGCGTTAGACTGAAATGCCCCACAGGCAGCAGAAGTCTGCCTGGGAGAAGTCCTGATCCTTCCCTGCAGCCAGCTCAGCCCTGCTGGCTCTCCAGCACCCAAATACCCCGCTTACTCTGGATGCCCTGGGGATCTGTTCCACCCGTGGGGAGCGGTACCATCTCAGCTGCTATTCTACCATCCCCAGAGGTCCCAGCCTGCAGCAGCAGCCATTACAGCCGCATACCACGGGTGGCATCATGACAACCACCCCCATCAATCCGCTTACTCCAAAGACTTTTTACTATTAAACTCCCCTTGCCTTTTAATTAACCGCCCATCCAAGTGGTCACAGACCAGTTCACGCTACCATGACAGTCCCCAGACGCTTGAGGACGTCGAGAGAGACCCGGCTTCGAGTACCCCACGGCCCCACCGGGGCGAGTCAAATGACACGCTATTATTGAGGGAATAGTGGATGATACACTGTTATTGCTAAATCTGTAGTCGCTACACCCCTATGGGGGTTCTGTGGATAATACACTGTTATGGGGAGATCTAATGCAAGACTAACAGCAAATGAGCACAGTCAGCATAGTTATATACCTACTGTACATAAAACTGAATACCCAAGCAGGTCTGCCGCTCAGACGTCACCGCCCCAGTACCAGCTGTAATACAGTATTAGTCCCCAAGTTGCCTATGGGGGAAAAATCTTATTTACTGAATATTTTTAATAAATGCTCATTAATTAGCGTTTACCTGAATATTCAGTGTTTTCTTTACATTTAAGGCCACTTTACACACACCAACGTATCTGTCCAACTTCTGAACAACAAACTGGTTGCAGTGAAATCATGGACACATTGTTCCATTTGTACATAGCAGCAAGATAGAACAATGTGTCCATGATTTCACTGCAACCAGTATGTTGTTCAGAAGTTGGACAGATAAATTGGTGTGTGTAAAGTGGCCCTTACAGAAAGCAAACTGTCTACTTAGACAATGATCCTTGTCACGCTGATAAAGAGATGATACCACTGTTATTGCCTAACCTGACTTTATTTTTATTAGCCGGTGACAGGCAATGACCTTTCACACCCAGTATTCCTGCTGTCTGGAGAAAACACACATGCACTTACGTATATATGTATATATATATATATATTAGTTTACCAATTAAAGGTGTCTTCCCAATATCACTCATCGGGAGTGCACTGCTCCTTTGCCTTCCAGCTCCTCAGGGGTGGAGCGCTCCTGATTGATTGACAGCTCAGTCCAGTAGCATCCTTGTGCCGCTGTGCACTCTTCAAAGCTACAAGCAGAAACATCTTTGCCTCTGCAGAATCGGAGGAGCCAATAACACCGAAACTAATTGGATTCTGGGAGGGAACAAGGAAAAAGCAGAGAAGGGGGTTGTCAGTGACTGTTGAAAAAGAGAAGAGCAGGTTATTAAATGAATATTTGTCCATCAGTCAGCCATCAATAGTAGCTTTAGACCCAAAAAGTGCAGATCTGTGTCCACCTTCCCTTCTTATACTTTTCTATTGTTGAAAATCATTGTTGCTATAATTTATAATCAGTTCTCACTTTTTACAAATGCTAGAAAAGTAAAAAGAAATGGAGCACTTGATTCTGATTGAATCCTGTAAATCCTGGTAACCCTGATCTGCTAGAGCCGGTCATCAGCCATCTCACACTCACATATTCTCACTTTGCAGATGTATATTGGAATCACATAATCCTTTGCTGTGTCGTGTGAACACCCTTTAGGGAGCTTTCACATCTGTGTTTTTGCAAATCCGTAAAATTGCGCCTTTTTTTGCAAAAAAAAAAACGGATCCGTCACACCTGCGTCCAGATTGCGTTTTTCTAATGCATTTGTATAGGAGTTCCAGACATATGCAGCACTTGCATTTTGATCCGGATCTGGCAAATCCGGCACTTCAGGCTTGTCTTAAAATCGCGTTAGCGGCGGTTTTCGTCCGATGCCACAAGTGCGGGATTGGCCGAATCCGGATGAAGATGCAAATGCTGCACATGTCCGGAACTCCTATACAAATGCATTAGAAAAACGCAATCTGGACGCAAGTGTGACGGATCCGTTTTTTGCAAAAAAAAACCCAATATTGCCGGATTTGACAAATGGCAGATCAGGCAAAACTGAAGTTCAAAAGTTCAAGAGTGCCTGATCTGCTGGAATTGTTACAACCGCAAATGTGAAAGCAGATAGTCAAACACGCTTTGGTGGCTGCTGAAGCTGTGACCCTGCCCCCTTAGGTAATGCTCAGAACTGCAAAAAGGACAACATCAGTAAGGCTGGTTTCACATTGTGTATTTTTTCCTGTCCGTGGAATCCTACATTTTGTAGGACCCCACGGACAGGAACAGATCCGATTTGGCCCCCATGTTATCCTATGGTGGTCGGATCAGATCGGATTTGACCTAATTGCCATCCGATTTTGTGGGGTCCAATTTGTGTCCGATTTTTTGCTGGACCCAATTTTGGGTACAGAAAAAAAAATCGGATCCCACAAAAATCGGATGGCAATTAGGCCAAATCCGATCCGATCCGTGTCCTTTAACATGGGGGCCTATGAGCGCGGGTCTGATTTTAGTGTACTGAGCAGGCTCAGTACACTAAAATTGATCCAACCCTTCTAATTACGCTTCTGCAATGTATAATATACATTGCAGAAGTGAAATATAGTAAAAGAAAGTTAAAAATAAAATAAACACTATGCTCACCTATCCTCGATCCACCGCTGCCTCCAGCAAGATCCGGGTGCTTACAGGACCTGTGGTGATGTCACAACCCAGCAGCGTCATCGGGTCACATGACCGCAGTTACTGCTGAAGTTCAGCGTAAGATACGCTGAACTTCAGCACCAGGGAGATGTCCCCTGTGAAGCGATTCAGCACCACTTTGCAGGGGGCAGCTGAGCTATGCTGCATCCGGCTGCACACCGGACCGGAGGGCAAATTTGCCCTCCGGTTCTGTTTGCAAATCCGGTCCGGGGCTGTCAGGTTCACCCTTGACAGCCCCGGATCGGATCTTGCTGCAGTGTGAAGCCGGCCTTACCCGCCCCTTCCTGATTGACACCTCACTGTCAATGTCCAATGTCTGTAGAGAGCCTGGACAGGGCAACTCTCTAAAAACAGTTAGATTGCTGGATGCAATGATTCTGCCACAATCCAAGTGATAATTCTTTGGACTCGGGGTCTCTTTACCTACATCATACTGCTCTCAGATGAGATAGCAAAAACCTACTGACAGATTCCTTTAATCTGTAGGGAAGAGTGATATAATTACAGGAAAGGCTTCTTTCCATTTACAGTAGTAAAGCCAAAGGATGATCTACCCATTAGTAATGGCACATACAATGACCATATTTAATAAGTAAAAGAGAAAGAAGCCAATTTGTCTGATAAGATATTGCTTATCTGTATGGGAACGATTGATTGATGAATTAAGAATTAAAATGATGGTTACGGTTTAAGTAATAGTGACATTGATTTTCCAGCTTTACTGTGACCACGTTTGATCCCGAGGTGCAAGATAGTAACAACATGTCAGCGTTCATTACACATGACGAACGTCAATCAGGAAACGGCAGATCACTGCGAGCAATAAAGACATAAAGCCATGTTGACTTGTTAGATTGTAGCCGGTTGGTGGATCTGATAGATGCTGTGTACACAATCCTACAAATGTCTGTGCCCTCCTCCCTGTGACTCCATTGTGTACTTATCACTCATATAATGGACTCTTTATTGGAGCTGCGCATTATTACTGCGCTATATGATTATTTATATGGGGTCATTAAACACGTGCCATTTATAGAACAATTACATATTGATTTTATGATAAGTAGAGCTGTATAGGAAATACTGGACTGTCTGGCTGTTCATAAAGAAAATACTTATCACTCAATGAAACAGGTAGATGGGCACTGTGGGACGTTATGGAGGCACTGTATGGAATTTTTATTAGGCACTATATGTTGGTATTTTATTGTCATTTTATTGTACTATTAGGCTGTTTGAGGCTATTATTGGGGTATTGTAAAGGGATATTATTTGGCATTGTATCATGCTGATCCTGAGAAAAAGCAGCTCTCTGACACCCCCTTATCGTCAGGTCAATAAGGAAATGACCGATGATAAGTAAATGAGGGCCTGGCTGTTCTACCATTAGCTGTTTATCCCCCATCAGTCCCCCTCGTGCTGGTATGTAGCCCCCCATCATTGTATTAGTCCCCTCCCATGCTGGTGCATAGCCCCCCCATTATGGTATTAGGCCCCCCATGTTGGTACATAGCCCCCCATTACGGTATTCGGTCCCCATGCTGGTACATATCCCCCCCATCATGGTATTAGGTCCCCCATGCTGGTACATTGCCCGTTTATCATGGTATTTAGTCTCCCTTGCTGGGGCACACAAAAAGAAACTATTTAACTTGTCTCTCCATCTCTCGCCTCCCAGCACCGCACGTCCTCCTGTCTGTCCCAGGCATCTTATTATGTGAGCGGTGAGCGCAGCAATGACGTTACTGTCCTGTGCCGCTCACATGATCAAAGGACACAGCGGTGCTGCAGGGAAGCGATGGAGTGGTGAGTAAATCGTCTGTAGCCGAGATAGTTGTGGCACCCAAGAGGTCCGGTTGCCACAGTAGCATAACTCCCTAACAGGGGGTGATGTCATGCCTGGAAGAAGGAGGAGATCCTCACACTAAGTAACACTAGTATACAACACAATTCCTGACTCCAGGCCAGAAAGGGGAGTTCTAGCACCCGGATCCAGGGGAGCGCCCTATAAATTCTGGTCAGGAGGAGGGGTTAGGAAGAACATTAGGGAGTGAGGAGAGAAGAGCTGAGGAGAGCTCTGGGGCAGTGAGCTGTATCTGGAGGGCAGGAGACTGCAGGTCTCCCGGCCACATCAAACACCCGGTGGAACAGCAGTGTGCTAAGAGCCTGGAGCTGCATTCAGCAAGGTGGCACCTGAGTGAGGCTCGTGCTGCCTGCCATACGGGTCAGAACCACCAAGCATCAGCCTCAGCATAGCTACAAGACACAGGGACCTGAAGCGAGAGCACAGCAGGAAGGCCTCCAATCCCGCCTGGTGAGGAGGATTCCCGAATGCTTCCAGGCCAGAGGGATCCCTTCTACCATCCGTAACCAGTGCTCCGGACTGCAATACCATCTACCAAATAAAGGTAACGGAAACTGAACCCTGCTGTGTCCTCCAGTTATTTACGGTGCCCTCTGTCCAGCACCCCAACGACCATCTCCACCACTATAAACTTTGCATACCATTCCTGGGGCCCAGCTGCACTACTGTCTGCCCCAGCGGTCGTATCCTGCAGCGTCAGCCACCCCTGCCAAGTACCACAGGTGGTATCACAAACTTTCGGTTGTAAATATCCCCTTCACAGCACGCCCAGGGCCACGGAGCAGGTCGCAGTTACCTTGACCTCCCACCGAACCGACTGGCCCGGTTACAGAGTACCCCCGACCCTTGCGGGCGTCGTATAGTCACTGCATCCCATGCTAAGGATGTGTGGTAGGCAGTGAATATCCACACACATGATCGCACATGCTGCAGAGGTAGCGGGAGGTCCCTTGGGCCCACTTATTAGTCTACTATAATATTCACTTCACTACCCCTCCCACCTCTCAGCGCTGGCTTCAGTGCTGAGGTGATGGGCGGGGAGACTGCAGTGAATATTATAGTAGACTAATGAGAGGGCCCACGTCACCACGTGCTGCTTCTGCAGCCTCCTCCAGCCTCGGGTCACCGTCCCATTTTCCCCGCACAGTGCACATTGATATAATTAACAGCAGTAGTGTTAGCTCCAGGTGGGCCCCTAGGATCATTCACTGTTGGGCCCTCTCTATGTTCAGAATGGAGGTCCACAGGGACCTAAGCACCTCCAGGGGATATCCAGTGGGCCAGTCAGACCGTGGTTAACTTTTGACTGCAATGTTCTGGAAATGTACTGAAATCATCATCATTTTTAGAATCTATACAGTCCACTTTATATTGTTCATTAACCCCTTTATATTGTTTAGATTATCTTTTAATCAGAGGTGTAACCTGCAAATCTTCAACCCAATGCAAAATGTGTAGCCGCGTCCCCACCTACCACGGTCAAGATTTCTTGCATTCTAATTTATCTTCTGGAGTCGCTATTGTTCTCTGCAGGAGAGCACAATGTCCATGTCCATGATCAGGACTTCAGGCTCAAAAGGATATTTGGGCCCCTCCAGGCGTTGGATTGGGTATAACTGCTACCTATGCACCCAGGGCCGTATTTACAATTAGGCACTCGAGGGCACGGATGAGGGAGTAAAAATAAATTATTTTTAAGTCTTCCTCCCTCCTCCAAACTCTGAATGAAATCTGCAGAGTTTTTGGAGGAGGGAGGGGGTCGCCGCATTCACTTGTCACCACACCTTAACGCCTCTTTCACACATACGTGTCACCGCGGACGTGTGAAGCAAGGCCGTTTGGGGCGGGGCTTAGACCCATGTATCACGGACATGTGACACAATGGGTGCTGTCCATGTGCTATCCGTGGATAGCACACGGGCAGACTATCACTGCATACTCACCTCCCTCCAGCGCCGCTGCTCCGGTCACTTCCGAAGAGAGAGTAGCTGGTAGCGCTGTATGCGAGGGGAGTATGAAATTCGTTATTTTTAGCCTTCTATCTTTTGTCCATGGTCCCTGCACACGGATGTCACACAGATGACATCTGTGTGCATGGACGTTTCATGGCAAAAGCGGTCCGTGCATCTGCTAAAAAAATGGACATGTCGCCGTGTGGAGCACCGGACACACATATGCTCCACACGGCGTCAGGGTCCGTGCCGAAAAACAGAACTGTGTACAGGACCATAGGGGAGCATGTGTCGGCAGGAACCGCACACGTGCTGGAGGCACGGATGTGTGAATGAGGCCTTAAGACGCGATTACCGGGCCCCGGTCAGTAAATCTTCAATCAGCTTCCTGCCCCGACGTGCCGCCTTGCTCTCCTGCTTCATCACTGCTGACAGCAGGAGAGCACAGGAGAAGGAAGATGACCTCGGGTCCTGGGAGCCTGCAGCATGGAATCAGGTAAGCACTAGGATAGGCTGGGGGGAGCATGGAGAATGGGGGGGAAGCTACATGTAACATGGAGGGGGGGGGGGAGAAGAAGGCACATGTAACATGGAGGGGGGGAGGGAAGAGGAGAAGGCACATGTAACATGGAGGGGGGGGGGGAAGGGAGAGGATGAGCTGCATGGGACATGGGGGGTGGGGGATGAGCAGCTTGGAACATGAGAGGGTGCAGTATGTTGAAGGGTTAGCTTACGTTTACACGTAGCGCATTTCTGCATTGATACAGCGCTATTTAGCGGATGTGCAAATGCAGTGAAATACAGAGCAATGCATTTCTCAAAAAATTGTTTACATGGTTCGTATTTTTGCGGACATGCTTTCAACGCAAAGTGTATCTGCAAAAGAATGACCATGTCAATTCTTTTTGCTCTTTTCTATAGCCCACATTGTAGAACGAGCTCTAGAAAAGTGAATCCGCAAAAGCGCAATGTGTGAATGCACTTGCGCTTTTTTGCGCAAAGCGCAGCAAAGAAAGCGCATTCTCAAAATAGCGCTGCTTATTTCCAAAAATGCGCAGCGTGTGATCCCAGCCTTAGACCGGAAGGGCACAGTATGGAGAATGGGTAGCCTGAGGGGGGCATGGTATAGAGAAGTCAATTGTGAGGGGCACAGTATGGAGATGGGGTAGTAAAAAGACTGGTAGGGCTGAGTACGCAGAATGCGTAGCATAAGGGGGCTCACTATAGAGTAGGGACAACATGAGGTGGACAGTGAAGAGAGGGATGCATTGGAGATAATAGTTCATAAGTGAGGAGGGTGTAATTCATTATGGGGAGGACACTGTGGTGGTTTTCATTTATGATGGGGTGGTGTGGCGGTCATATTTAACTAGGGACAGTATAGTGGGAATATTTTATAGGGGAGAATAATGTGGAGGCCATATACCATAAATGAGAGTGTGGAGACAGCAATGTAACGGTCTGTGGAGCGCTAGGATCAGGAAGAGTCAGGGAGATGGAAAGATTTGTAAAAAGGTTTTGTTAACCTCTTACAAGCCACAATGCGTTTCCGCAGCACAGCGCTGCCTTCATCAGGTGACGCAAGAGCTAATATTTCCCTCTCCCTGACTCTTCCGGATCCTAGCGCTCCACAGACTGTTAAATTGCTGTCTCCATTATCCATACCTTCAGGTAATACCGCAGGAGCAGCTCTGGGCAGGAGGAGGATCTTCAAACATCGTTCCTAAACCACAGGACCTGCTGGAAGAAGCTTGCATTCACCCCTGAAGGCCTGTGATGATGTAGTTCTGGTTTGGTCACATGACCGCAGCATAGATCTCCAGGCTCTGTGGATACTGCCAGCTGTGCCTACAAACACCTCCAAGGAGGAGGCATAACACTGAGGCGATACACCGCAGTCGTGCACGACCACCTATGGTGAGTGGCCACACGGCCCTTCCAACAAAGTTCCCTTGTTTAAACTTCCTTCACATGCGCTCCCACCCCCCTTTGTTGTCTTATAAATGAGAGTGTTGGCTCATTTGTGCAGGAAGAACAATAAGGGGCAATTATTTATTCAGGGGCACAGTATAGGCCTTAGGGTAGTTATTCTTTAGTTAGAAAGATTACAATGACACTGCTTTGGTATGTGCTGCAGAAAACTAGACAAGAGGGTAGTCTTGGCAGAAGCAGGTGTTGCTAAGACACCTTTCACATCAGCTTTTTTATTTTTTAATTGCGACATATTTACCGCATCTGCCGCCTAACGGCTGCTCTTGCGACACACTTGCAGCAGGCCCCATTGCATTGTCTATGGGGCTTGCAGTGTGTGTGGTTTCTGCCGGATACGACAGATCCGGCACTTGCAGCCGGCCCCATGCATTGTCTATGGGGCTTGCGGTCAGGTGCAGCAAGTGTGGTTCTGCCGGATACGACAGATCCGGCACTTGCAGTAGCGAAAAAAAAAAAATGCTGCTCACCATGGGTTTTTTTCACAGCCACAACTGCTTGTTTTGCCACATCTGGCAGAACCACACTTGCTGCACCCGACCGCAAGCACCATAGACAATGCATGGGCTTAAACGAGGTGATTTAACCCCCTTTTAACCACTTAAAGGCACTGTCGTGATTGACAGCAGCGTTTAAAGGGTTAATTGATTTCAAAACTGGTCAGTGTCAATGCCGCAGTGTGTTAGCTGCCACCTGCGGGATTTTTTGCCTGCTTGGGCAGGGGTGGCACTGTACACTTAGGCGCTGTGAGAATTAAAGGGAACCGGTCACCAGTTTTTTTGCTTACAAACTCTGCCCACCACCATTAACATTTACATCTTCTGTCCATAAATGCTCCCATAAATCCATATAATCACACATAAGCACATAGACTCGTATACACTCTGACCTATGTTATTTCTGTCATGCTGTTAGATTACAGCTCCAGCAGTTTCTCCTGCTCTGCGATTGCTGTGGCTGTCACCTTCCCCCTCCTGAGCCATCAGGTAGAGAGGAGGATGTACTGTTCAGGATGGCTCCTCTCCCCACAATGAGGTAAATCATTGGTTGGAGTCAGGGATCACAGATGAGTGGTGGCAGCGGTCAGTGCACACAGGAACTCTCACCTGGCAAGTTGTTGCCCCCACTGCAGTCTGATAGCCGATGCCCTGTGCCATCATACAGGTTGCACATACCTAAAGCCAGCCATGCATATATACTAGGGAGGGCCCAGGATAAGGAACTTTTCACCAGATATATGCATATATGGGAGACAGATAAACCAGGATGGAACTAGAATGAGGGGCATATGTAAAAAGATAGGAACAAGTATATACCAGGATGGGTACAGAATGGGGGCCGTGTATTCTATCTGTGGAATATATATATATATACCAAGATGGGGTATATTTACTAGGATGGGCCCATGATGGGACATATACAGTATATCAGAAAGGGTCACATATATGCCAGGAAGGGTTGTATGATGGGCCCAGGTGTAAGGTATGTATATACCAGGATGGGGATGGGGACATATACAGTACACCAGAAAGGGGGATATACCAAGATGGGGTGCAGCAGGGGGGAAATATCAGGATAGGGGATATATAGGATGGGTGACATATATACCAGGATGCAGGACATATATATCAGGAAGAGCGACATGGGGGGGGGACATATGTATGTGGCCGGGTCAAGAAAAAGGGACACAAGTACAGAACATGGGATATTACTACATAATGAAGAGGGAGGGGGGAAAGCAACATATACCCATCAGTCCCATATCCAGTATGGTCACACAGCCCCCAGAGTAATATCCTCCACAGACCTCCATATCAAATGATGCCCCAGTATAATATCCCCCCCAGACACCCATATAATGATCTCACAGCTCTGTGTAATTTCCTCTACAGCCCCCCATATATGATGTCCCCACAGCCCCCAGAGTAATATCCTCTACAGACCCCCATATCATATGATGCCCTCATTATAAATCCCCCCCCCCCCCCGACACCCATATAATGATCTCACAGCTCTGTGTAATTTCCTCTACAGCCCCCCATATAATATGATGTCCCCACAGCCCCCAGAGTAATATCCTCTACAGACCCCCATATCATATGATGCCCCCAGTATAATTCCCCCCCAGACCACATATAATGATCTCATAGCTCTGTGTAATTTCCTCTACAGCCCCCCATATATGATGTCCCCACAGCCCCCAGAGTAATATCCTCCACAGACCCCCATATCATATGATGCCCCCAGTATAATTCCCCCCCAGACCACATATAATGATCTCACAGCCCCCAGTATAATCTCCTCTCCACACTCCCTGTCCACCAGGCTCCTCTTCTACCACGTGACATAGTTGTTGCTAGGCAGCAGCACCAGGCTGTGATGTCATCACGCTGTCTTGTTCTCTGTGACGCCGACCTCTCGGAACAGTCATTCTGCAGTACCCGGCGGAGCAGGAAGATTGTGCCCGCCCCTCTGCTCCTGTCCCCGGCGGCGCTTCCCAAACCTGGAGGGAAGGACGACAGCCTGTGCCAGGAAGACAGCGGGGAGCTCCTCAGTGACCGGAGGACGGGGCCTGACGGGCGGCGCCATCACCCGGTACAGGTAATGGCTGGCTTTATACAGCCGGCTCCTGTGCGCCCTCTGCTGGTGGGTGCAGGTAACCGGATCTTATGCACCCTCTGCTGGTGGGTACAGGTAACCGGCTCCTGTGCGCCCTCTGCTGGTGGGTACAGGTAACCGGCTCCTGTGCGCCCTCTGCTGGTGGCTGCAGGTGGCCCTCATGTCATTAACAGAGTCCCGATCTGTTGATCAGGTAGAGCAGCTCTGAGCCAAGCTCCTGTATGAAGGAATGTAGCAACATCGAATATTACACCTGTATAATGCAGATCTATGCAAAAATACAGGATTCATTGTTGGACATTGACTTTCATACCCGGGATGTACACACTCTATAGATATTGTCATATGCACTGTAGTAGTGATTCTGGGGTAAATACTGTTTTGAGTGTTGGGGGAGGGGTGTTATACAGAGACAAACCTCTAAATAAATATTTCAGAATACAAAAAAATTATATTTTCAATGCACTAAAAATAATGAATTTCTGAGTGAGATTTGCTGTCACTCCTAGTTCTGGGCTCCTCCGTTATGACATCATCGACTGCTCACTTGTGACATCACTGTGTTCTCTCTACAGCTCCATCCTCCTCACACACCGGCTGCAGACCATCCCTGGAGCAGAGCGGTCTTCTCCCCAGCTGATGTCCCATAAGATGCCCAACAAGACCAGCATTTCCTTTGCGCAAAGGATGGAACATTATGATTTACCGTAATAATCTCACGATCTGGAAGGAGAAGCTCAACACAAAGGCACAGATAAGTTACTTGTGTGTATGTATATATATATATATATAAACACACACATGGTGTATATATATCTTTGGCCTATAGAAAAAGACGGATGCTATTAATTTGCAATAATATTGAGCCCGTTGAAGCTTTCGCATCAGGGTCCATGAGCTTCACATTACACCACAGTTATATATACACACATACACAAACACACACATATATGAGCTGAGGCATAACTTGAAGCTCATGGACCCCCGAATCAAAAACTCCCAACTGACCCGAAATTAATGCAAACATTTGATAGCTTTAGTCTTTTTGTATGTTTTATTCTGATGCATAATTTGAAAATGGACAGCATCGGATCCAAACTGATCCCTGCAATCAGATGCCAAATAGGCATCCAATTCCGACATTTTGCAGGATCAGTTTGGTCTCCTGTCACTTCGCTTCCCCTCCCCTCTGTCTCCTGTCATCTTGTTGTCCCCCTGGTGTCTCCTGCTGTCCCCCTGTTTTGCCCTGTTTTTCCCCTGCTGTCCCCTGTTTTGCCTGATGTCCCCTGCTGTCCCCGTTTTCCCCCTCTGTCCCCTGTTTTCCCCTGCTGTCCCCCTGTTTTGCCCTGGTGTCCCCCTGTTGTCCCTGTTTTGCCCTGATGTCCCCTGCTGTTCCCCTGTTTTCCCCTGCTGTCCCTGTTGTCCCCCTTTTTGCCCTGATTCCCTGCTGTCCCCTGTTTTCCCCTGCTGTCCCCCTGTTTTCCCCCTGCTGTCCCTGTTTTCCCTGCTGTCCCCCTGTTTTCCCCTGCTGTCCCCCTGTTCTCCCCTCTCCTCTCCTCTTCTCCCCACTCCTCCTGTCATTCCAGCATAAAAAATCTTTATTCTCACCTGCCAGCGCTCCCCCGGCGTGTCCATAGAGCTCCCGATCGGTTTTACAGGACCTGCGATGATGTCAGAAGCGTCATCGGGTCGCATGTAACCGCTCATGTGACCCAATCAACTGATCGGGTTGTGACATCATCCCGGGTCCTAATACCGAGCGGGAACTGATGGAGAGCCGGGGGAGCGCTGGCAGGTGAGAATAAAGATTTTTTATTTTAAACACTTGATTTTAGTTATATTTCACTTCGCAATGTATGTATATACATTGCGGAAGTGAAATTAGGCGGCACACAATAGTTTTAGTGTTTACTGAGCATGTACACTAAAATTGGGTCCGAGGAGACATCAGATGTTTCCTCGGACCCTGCTCCATAGGGCGCCATGTTAAAGGCATCGGATTTGGCATAATTACCATCCAATTTGCCTCCAATCCGATTCTCTCCGATTTTTTTCAGGAGCCAAAATCGCAGCAGTCTACCATTTTTGCTCCTGCAAAAAATCGGACAGAATCGGATTGGAGGCAAATCGGATTGGAGGCAAATCGGATGGCAATTATGCCAAATCTGATCCGATTCCCATTGGATAACATGGGGGTTGATTCGGATCCGATGCTGTCCGATTTTCAGCTAGCATTTAACATCCATTCAACAAACTTTTTATGCTTGACTGATTATCTTTATAGAAGTAATATCGAGACATGATTAGGTACCTGGGGCCAGATATGTATCATTAATGACACCCAGTCCAAAACATAGGCAAAGACTATTTCATTATGTATTAATACCTAATTACAAAAAAGATGTGGAGTACTTCAGGAGTATAAAGAACATATATGTATGTTGTGAATAGATATTACACATGTTGAAAAATAGGCAATCGTCCAATGTAGAGTTTGGAGTATACTCCAGCTACTTAGCCTACACTTGAAGAAAATTCTTTAAAGATTACCTCTCCTTAAAATCTCAAAAAATGCACTATTTTGAAGATGGATAGGAGAGCTAGAGAGATGTGTCCGCAGTCTCGGGCTGCAGGGCTGATGGGGCTGAGTTTAAATTAGCAGGTCTTTAAGTCTGCAGCGCAGGGTGGTTATGTCTGCATGGACGGAGCTGGATCGCCTCCTTTTATGGATCCGTTCCATTGTGCTGATTTGATGCAAGACAGAAGAAATCTCTTTATCTTTCTTTCTCGATTAACATAAGAGCCTAGAGGGATATGGAGGAGGCTGTTATTTTGATTTTTTGATAGGTGAAATTTCAACAATTTGCTGATTATGGAAAGTACAGGATAAATAAGTTTGATTCTGGTGCATTTTTAAAATAGTGTCATTGGTCAAATATGACAATATTAGGTTCTTCTAAAGGTTTACTGATAAGTTGGCAGGCTTTATACAAGCATTTAGGGCCGGATAGCTGATGGGGCTCTGTCAGCGGCTTTAGCAAGTCTGGCTGATGGGGCCGTGTCGGCGACCTGGAGCGTCTGGCTGACGTAGCTCTGTCGGCGACCTCGGGCAGTCTGGCTGATGAGGCCGTGTCAGCGACCTTGGGCCGGTTGGCAGATGGGGCCCTGTCGGTGGCCTGGGACATGATGGTAGATGGGGCCATGTGGCGGCCATGGGCCTTATAGCTGATGAAGCCTCATCGGCAGACTTGGGCTGGATGTCTGAGGGGCCGCGTCGGTGGCCTCTGGCCAGATGGCTAATGTTGTCAATAGATATTACATATTTACATATATGTTGTAAAATTATCAGTCCTTCCATGTAGAGTTTGGTTGATATATACTCCAGCTATGTACCCTACAGTACAGAAAATTCTTTGAAGATTACCTGTCCTTAAAATAGGAGAAAATTCCCTATTTTAAAAATGGATAGGACACCTAGACGGCTGTGTACACGGCCTTGGCCTTGGGCTATATGACTGATCAGGTTGTGTTGGTGGCCTTGGGCTGGATGGCTGATGGGCTCACAAGTACTGTTTGCTTGATAAACCTTCCAGCTACTTGTCTAAATTAGAAGCAAATTGAAGATTTTTTCTTTCTAAAATGGTAGAAAACACACCTATCTTGGTGATGGAAAGGACAGCTAGAGGGGATATGGAGGAGGCTGTTATTTGATTTTTTGATAGGTGAAATTTAACAATTTGCTGATAATTTATGGAAAGTACAGGATAAATAAGTTTGATTCTGGTGCATTTTTAAAATAGTGTCATTGGTCAAATATGACCATATTAGGTTCTTCTACTGGTTGTCTAACACTGATAATTTGGCAGGCTTTACACAAGCATTTAGGGCCGGATGTCTGATGAGGCCGTGTCGGTGGCCTCTTGCCAGATGGCTAATGTTGTCAATAGATATTATTACATATATCTATATACTTAATAACCAGTTTTGCACTTCCGGCCACTGTGCCGCCATCGCGAGCCGCGACACCGGCCGGAAGCACAAAAATCCTGCCGCCACACACACCCGCCCGCCGCTCACCGCTGACCCGCCACATCCTCCAGCTCCCCGCCGCTCACCCACTCCCCGCCACATCCTCCCGCTCCCCTGCAATTCCCAACCAGCGCCGACCGCCGCCTCGCGCACACACGGCGCGACCCCAATTACCCCCGCCATACCGAGACCACCGACGCCACAGCCGCGCACTGCATCGATGACGTCACGGCCCGTCCCGCCCTATCCCCAGATCCCCTCAGTGTCTGCACCAATGTATGTATACAATGTGTGTGGAATGTGTGTCTACTCTCTGTAATGTCTCTATACTGTGTGTAATGTCTCTATACTGTGTGTAATCTCTGTCCACTCTGTGTAATGTCTGTATACTGTCTGTAATGTGCGTATACTGTGTCTAATGTCTCTATACTTTGTGTAATCTCTGTATACTGTGTGTCATGTGTCTATACTGTGTGTAATGTGTGTATACTGTCTGTAATGTGTCTATACTCTCTCTAATGTATCTATCTGTGTGTAATCTCTGTATACTGTGTCTAATGTGTCTATACTGTGTCTAATGTGTCTATACTGTGTGTAATATGTCTATACTGTGTGTAATGTGTCTATACTGTGTGTCATGTGTCTATACTGTGTGTAAAGTGTGTATACTGTCTGTAATGTGTCTATACTCTCTCTAATGTCTCTATACTGTGTGTAATCTCTGTATACTCTGTGTAATGTGTCTATACTGTGTGTAATGTGTCTATACTGTGTGTAATGTATCTATACTGTGTGTCATGTGTATATACTGTGTGTCAATCTCTGTATACTGTGTGTAATCTTCTATACTCTGTGTAATGTATCTATACTGTGTGTAATGTTGTTATACTGTGTGTATCTGTATATACTGTCTGTAATGTGTCTATACTGGTAATGTTAATATGTGTAATGCGTCTGTGTGTAATGTAGTCTATACTCTGTGTAATGTGTCTATACTGTCTGTAATGTCTTATCTGTGTGTACATGTGTATATGCTGTGTCATATTGGGTTATACTGTGTGTAATATGTCTATACTGTGTGTAATGTGTATATACTGTGTTGTATACTGTGTATGTACTGTGTGTAATTGTCTATACTGTGTGTAATGTGTCTGTACTGTGTGTCATATGTATATACTGTGTCATCTCTGTATACTGTGTGTAATGTGTCTATACTGTGTGTAATGTCTCTATACTGTGTGTCTTGTGTATATACTGTACAGTGTCATTCTGTATACTGTCTGTAATGTGTCTATACTGTGATTAATGTGTCTATACTGTGTGTAATGTGTCTATACTGTGTGTCATCTCTGTATACTGTGTGTAATATGTGTATACTGTGGTATGTAATTGTGTCTCGTATACTGTGTGTCATCTCTGTATACTGTGTGTAATGTGTATACTGTGTGTAATGTGTCTATACTGTCTGTAATGTGTCTATACTGTGTGTAATGTGTCTATACTGTGTGTAATGTGTCTATACTGCTGTAATGTGTCTATACTCTCTCTAATGTCTCTATACTGTGTGTAATGTCTCTATACTGTCTGTGTAATGTGTCTATACTGTCTGTAATGTGTGTATACTGTCTGTAATGTGTCTATACTGTGTGTAATATCTCTATCTAATTCTTTGTGTGTAATGTGTCTATACTGTGTGTCATGTGTCTATATTGTGTGTAATGTGTGTATACTGTCTGTAATGTGTCTATACTCTCTCGAATGTGTCTATACTGTGTGTAATCTCTGTATACTCTGTGTAATGTGTCTATACTGTGTGTAATGTGTCTATACTGTGTGTAATGTGTCTATACTGTGTGTCATTTTTCTATACTGTGTGTAATGTGTATATACTGTGTGTAATGTGTCTATACTGTGTGTAATGTCTCTATACTGTGTTTCATGTGTATATACGTGTGTGTCATCTCTGTATACTGTCTGTAATGTGTCTATACTGTGTTAATATCTCTATACTGTGTGTAATGTCTCTATACTCTGTGTAATGTGTCTATACTGTGTGTAATGTGTCTATACTGTGTGTCATCTCTGTATACTGTGTGTAATGTGTCTATACTGTGTGTAATCTCTCTATACTGTGTGTCATGTGTATATACTGTGTCATCTCTGTATACTATCTGTAATGTGACTATACTGTGTGTAATGTCTCTATACTGTGTGTAATCTATGTATACTGTCTGTAATGTGTCTATACTGTGTGTAATGTCTCTATACTGTGTGTAATGTCTCTATACTCGTGTGTAATGTCTCTATACTGTGTGTCAATGTGTATATACTGTGTCATCTCTTATACTGTGTGTAATGTGTCTATACTGTGTGTAATGTGTCTATACTGTGTGTAATTGTATATACTGTGTCATCTCTGTATACTGTCTGTAATATGTCTATACTGTGTTTAATGTGTCTATACTGTGTGTATATGTCTGCATACTGTGTGTAATGTCTCTATACTGTGTTTAATGTGTCTATACTGTGTGTCAATGTGTCTATACTTGTGTCATCTCTGTATACTGTCTGTAATGTGTCTATACTGTGTGTAATGTCTCTATACTGTGTGTAATGTCTGTATACTGTGTGTAATGTCTGTATACTGTGAGTAATGTATCTATACTCTGTGTAATGTGTCTATACTGTCTGTAATGTGTCTATACTGTGTCTTAATGTGTCTATACTGTGTGAAATCTCTGTATACTGTCTTAATGTGTCTATACTGTCTGTAATGTCTCTATACTGTGTGTAATGTGTCTATACTGTGTGTAATGTGTCTATACTGTGTGGCATGTGTCTATACTGTGTGTAATGTGTGTATACTCTCTGTAATGTGTCTATACTCTCGCTAATGTGTCTATACTGTGTGTAATCTCTGTATACTCTGTGTAATGTGTCTATACTGTGTGTAATGTGTCTATACTGTGTGTAATGTGTCTATACTGTGTCATCGTCTGTATACTGTCTGTAATGTGTTATACTGTGTGTAATGTCGTCTATACTGTGTGTGTAATGATCTCTTATACTCTGTGTAATGTGTCTATACTGTGTGTAATGTCTCTATACTCTGTGTAATGTGTCTATACTGTGTGTAATGTGTCTATACTGTTGTATGTGTGTATACTTCTGTAATGTTCTATACTGTGCCTAATGTGTCTATACTGTGTGTAATCTCTGTATACTGTCTGTAATGTGTCTATACTGTGTGTAATGTGTCTATACTGTCTGTAATTGTTATACTCTGTGTAATGTGTCTATACTGTGTCTAATGTGTCTATACTGTGTGTAATCTTGTATACTGTCTGTAATGTGTCTATACTGTGCTGTATAATTTCTATACTGTGTGTAATTTGTCTATAGCTGTGTGTAATGTGTCTATACTGTGTATAATGTGTCTATACTGTGTGTAATGTGTGTATACTGACTGTAAGTGTCTATACTCTCCTAATGTGTCTATACTGTGTGTAATCTGTCTATCTGTGTTATGTGTCTATACTGTGTGTAATGTCTCTTATACTGTTGTAATGTCTGTATACTGTGTGTAATGTCTCTATACTCGTGTGTAATGTGTCTATACTGTGTGTAATGTGTCTATACTGTGTGTAATGTGTCTATATTGTGTGTAATGTGTCTATACTGTGTGTCATCTCTGTATACTGTCTGTAATGTGTCTATACTGTGTGTAATGTCTCTATACTGTGTGTAATGTGTATACTGTATGTATGTTATACTGTGTAATGTGTTATACTGTGTGTATGTTTCTATACTGTGTGTAATGTGTCTATACTGTGTGTAATGTTCTATACTCTATAATGCTGTAACTGTGTGTAATGTCTCTATACTGTGTGTAATGTGTCTATACTGTGTGTAATGTGTCTATACTGTCTGTAATGTGTGTATACTCTCTGTAGTGTGTCTATACTGTGTCTAATGTGTCTATACTGTGTGTAATCTCTGTATACTGTCTGTAATGTGTCTATACTGTGTGAAATATCTCTATACTGTGTGTAATGTGTCTATACTGTGTAATATCTCTATACTGTGTGTATTACATAGTTTTTTTTTTTTTTTTACATAGTTTTTTTTTTTTTTTTAAGGTTGAAGGAAGACTTTAAGTCCATCTAGTTCAACCCATAGCCTAACATGTTGATCCAGAGGAAGGCAAAAAAAAAACCCATGTGGCAACACTAAGCTCCACATTGGGGGAAAAAATTCCTTCCTGACTCCAGATACGGCAATCAGACTAATTCCCTGGATCAACGCCCTATCAAAGAATCTAGTATATATAACTGGTAATATTATAGTTTTCAAGAAAGGCATCCAGGCCCTTCTTAAATGTTAGTAGTGACTCACTCATTACAACATCATGTGGCAGAGAGTTCCATAGTCTCACTGCTCTTACAGTAAAGAATCCGCGTCTGTGATTATGATTAAACCTTCTTTCCTCCAGACGTAGAGGATGCCCCCTTGTCCCAGTCTCAGGCCTAAGAGTAAAGAGATCATTAGAAAGGTCTCTGTACTGCCCCCTCATATATTTATACATTATTATAAGATCACCCCTAAGCCTTCGTTTTTCCAAGCTAAATAACCCCAAGTTTAATAACCTGTCTTGGTTATTGCAGACCCCTTAGTCCTCTAATAACTTTTGTCGCTCTTCTCTGGACCCGCTCTAGTTCAGCTATGTCTTTCTTATACACCGGAGACCAGAATTGTACACAGTATTCTAAGTGTGGTCGCACTAGTGACTTGTATAGAGGTAAAATTATGTTCTCCTCATGAGCATCTATGCCTCTTTTAATACATCCCATTATTTTATTTGCCTTTGCAGCAGCTGCCTGACACTGGCCACTAAATGTGAGTTTGTCATCTACCCATACACCCAGGTCTTTTTCAGTGACAGTTTTGCCCAGTGCTTTACAATTAAGCACATAATTATACCTTTTGTTTCCTCTGCCCAAGTGCATGACTTTACATTTATCCCCATTAAAGCGCATTTGCCATTTAGCAGCCCAAGCTTCTAGTTTACATAAATCCTCCTGTAATATAAAATTGTCCTCCTCTGTATTGATTACCCTGCAGAGTTTAGTGTCATCTGCAAATATTGAGATTCTACTCTGTATGCCCCCTACAAGGTCATTAATAAATATATTAAATAGAAGCGGGCCCAACACTGACCCCTGTGGTACCCCACTGTTAACTGTGACCCATTCTGAGTGTGTTCCATTAATAACCACCCTTTGTTTCCTATCACTAAGCCAGTTCTTAACCTACTTACACATATTTTCCCCTATCCCCATTGCCCTCATTTTATGTATCAACCTTTTGTGTGGCACCGTATCAAAAGCTTTTGAAAAGTCCATATACACCACATCCACTGCATTTCCTTGGTCCAGTCCAGAACTTACTTCTTCATAGAAGCTTATTAGATTAGTTTGACAGGAACGGTCCCTCGTAAAACCATGTTGATAATGGGTCATGAGGTTATTTTTCTTCAGATACTCCAGTATAGCATCTCTTAGAAAACCCTCTAGGATTTTACCCACAGTAGAGGTTAAGCTTACTGGCCTATAATTTCCAAGTTCAGTTTTTGTCCCCTTTTTGAATATTGGCACCACATTTGCTATACGCCAGTCCTGTGGTACAGACCCTGTTATTATGGAATCTTTAAATATTAAAAATAATGGTCTATCTATGACAGTACTTAATTCCTGCAGCACTCTGGGGTGTATCCCATCTGGGCCCGGGGATTTGTCAATTTTAGTGATTTTTAGACGATGCCGTACTTCCTCTTGGGTTAAGCAGGTGACGTTTAATTGAGAATTTTTGTTATCACTTATCATATTGTCTGTCATGGGATTTTCTTGTGTAAATACTGTTGAAAAAAAGTCATTTAGCATATTTGTAATGTGTCTATACTGTGTGTCATGTGTATATACTGTGTGTAGTGTGTGTATACTGTCTGTAATGTGTCTATACTCTCTCTAATGTGTCTATACTGTGTGTAATCTCTGTATACTCTGTGTAATGTGTCTATACTGTCTGTAATGTGTCTATACTGTGTCATCTCTGTATACTGTGTGTAATGTGTCTATACTGTGTGTAATGTGTCATTTAGCATATTTGTAATGTGTCTATACTGTGTGTCATGTGTATATACTGTGTGTAGTGTGTATATACTGTCTGTAATGTGTCTATACTCTCTCTAATGTGTCTATACTGTGTGTAATCTCTGTATACTCTGTGTAATGTGTCTATACTGTCTGTAATGTGTCTATACTGTGTCATCTCTGTATACTGTGTGTAATGTGTCTATACTGTGTGTAATGTGTCATTTAGCATATTTGTAATGTGTCTATACTGTGTGTCATGTGTATATACTGTGTGTAGTGTGTATATACTGTCTGTAATGTGTCTATACTCTCTCTAATGTGTCTATACTGTGTGTAATCTCTGTATACTCTGTGTAATGTGTCTATACTGTCTGTAATGTGTCTATACTGTGTCATCTCTGTATACTGTGTGTAATGTGTCTATACTGTGTGTAATGTGTCTATACTGTGTGTCATGTGTGTATACTGTCTGTAATGTGTCTATACTCTCTCTAATGTGTCTATACTGTGTGTAATCTCTGTCTGCTCTGTGTAATGTGTCTATACTCTCTCTAATGTGTCTATACTGTGTGTAATCTCTGTCTACTCTGTGTAATGTGTCTATACTGTGTGTAGTGTCTCTATACTGTGTGTAATGTGTCTATACTGTGTGTAATGTGTCTATACTGTGTGCAATGTGTCTATACTGTGTTTAATGTGTCTATACTTTGTGTAATCTCTGTATACTGTGTGTAATGTGTCTATACTGTGTGTAATTTGTCTATACTGTGTGTAATGTGTCTACACTGTGTGTCATCTCTGTATACTGTGTGTAATATATCTATTATGTGTGTAATGTGTCTATACTGTGTGTAATGTCTCTATACTGTGTGTAATGTCTGTATACTGTCTGTAATGTGTCTATACTGTGTTTAATGTCTCTATACTTTGTGCAATCTCTGTATACTGTGTGTAATGTGTCTATACTGTGTGTAATGTCTCTATACTGTGTGTCATGTGTATATACTGTGTGTCATGTGTATATACTGTGTGTAGTGTGTGTATACTGTCTGTAATGTGTCTATACTCTCTCTAATGTGTCTATACTGTGTGTAATCTCTGTATACTCTGTGTAATGTGTCTATACTGTCTGTAATGTGTCTATACTGTGTCATCTCTGTATACTGTGTGTAATGTGTCTATACTGTGTGTAATGTGTCTATACTGTGTGTCATGTGTGTATACTGTCTGTAATGTGTCTATACTCTCTCTAATGTGTCTATACTGTGTGTAATCTCTGTCTGCTCTGTGTAATGTGTCTATACTCTCTCTAATGTGTCTATACTGTGTGTATCTCTGTCTACTCTGTGTAATGTGTCTATACTGTGTGTAGTGTCTCTATACTGTGTGTAATGTGTCTATACTGTGTGCAATGTGTCTATACTGTGTTTAATGTGTCTATACTTTGTGTAATCTCTGTATACTGTGTGTAATGTGTCTATACTGTGTGTAATTTGTCTATACTGTGTGTAATGTGTCTACACTGTGTGTCATCTCTGTATACTGTGTGTAATATGTCTATTATGTGTGTAATGTGTCTATACTGTGTGTAATGTCTCTATACTGTGTGTAATGTCTGTATACTGTCTGTAATGTGTCTATACTGTGTTTAATGTCTCTATACTTTGTGCAATCTCTGTATACTGTGTGTAATGTGTCTATACTGTGTGTAATGTCTCTATACTGTGTGTCATGTGTATATACTGTGTGTCATCTCTGTATACTGTCTGTAATGTGTCTATACTGTGTGTAATGTCTCTATACTGTGTGTAATGTCTGCATACTGTGTGTAATGTCTCTATACTCTCTCTAATGTGTCTATACTGTGTGTAATGTCTTTATACTCTGTGTAATGTGTCTATACTGTCTGTAATGTGTGTATACTCTCTGTAATGTGTCTATACTGTGTCTAATGTGTCTATACTGTGTGTAATCTCTGTATACTGTCTGTAATGTGTCTATACTGTGTGTAATGTGTCTATACTGTGTGTAATGTGTCTATACTGTGTGTAATCTCTGTATACTGTGTGTAATGTGTCTATACTGTGTGTAATGTGTCTATACTGTGTGTAATGTGTGTATACTGTCTGTAATTTGTCTATACTGTGTGTCATCTCTGTATACTGTGTGTAATGTGTGTATACTCTCTGTAATGTGTTTATACTGTGTCTAATGTGTCTATACTGTGTGTAATCTCTGTATACTGTGTGTAATGTGTCTATACTGTGTGTAATGTGTCTATACTGTGTGTAATGTGTCTATACTGTGTGTCATGAGTCTATACTGTGTGCAATGTGTGTATACTGTCTGTAATGTGTCTATACTCTCTCTAATGTGTCTATACTGTGTGTAATCTCTGTCTACTCTGTGTAATGTGTCTATACTGTGTGTAATGTGTCTATACTGTGTGTCATCTCTGTATACTGTGTGTAATCTCTGTATACTGTGTGTAATGTATCTATACTCTGTGTAATGTGTCTATGCTGTCTGTAATGTGTCTATACTGTGTGTAATGTCTCCATACTGTGTGTAATCTCTGTATACTGTGTGTAATGTGTCTATACTGTGTCTAATGTCTCTATACTGTGTGTAATGTGTATATACTGTGTCATCTCTGTATACTGTCTGTAATGTGTCTATACTGTGTTTAATGTGTCTATACTGTGTGTAATGTGTCTATACTGTGTGTCATCTCTCTATACTGTGTATAATGTCTCTATACTGTGTGTAATGTCTCTATACTGTGTAATGTGTCTATACTGTCTGTAATGTGTGTATACTGTTTGTAATGTGTCTATACTGTGTCTAATGTGTCTATAATGTGTGTAATCTCTGTATACTGTCTGTAATGTGTCTATACTGTCTAGGTAAAGAATATTTATACCGTGTTAGCCAGTAGATAGAAAAATATATTGCAATCTGAGAATCCTCTGTGGTTGATACCTTTTAATGGCTAACTGAAAAGATGGTAAACATAGCAAGCTTTCGAGACGACTAAGGTCTCTTCTTCAGGCTGATAATGACACAAATTCTGAAGACACATACATTTATACATAAGCAGTAGAGAAAAAAAAAAAAAAAATGTTCTCTATTGCTTATGTATAAATGTATGTGTCTTCAGAATTTGTGTCATTATCAGCCTGAAGAAGAGACCTTAGTCGTCTCGAAAGCTTGCTATGTTTACCATCTTTTAGTTAGCCATTAAAAGGTATCAACCACTGAGGACTCTCAGATTGCAATATATTTTTCTATACTGTCTGTAATGTGTCTATACTGTGTGTAATGTGTCTATACTGTCTGTAATGTGTGTATACTCTCTGTAATGTGTCTATACTGTGTCTAATGTGTCTATACTGTGTGTAATCTCTGTATACTGTCTGTATTGTGTCTATACTGTTTGTAATATCTGTATACTGTGTGTAATGTGTCTATACTGTGTGTAATGTGTCTATACTGTGTCTAATGTGTCTATACTGTGTGTCATGTGTGTATACTGCCTGTAATGTGTCTATACTCTCTCTAATGTGTCTATACTGTGTGTAATCTCTGTCTACTCTGTGTAATGTGTCTATACTGTGTGTAATGTGTCTATACTATGTGTAATGTGTCTATATTGTGTGTCATCTCTGTATACTGTGTGTAATGTGTCTATACTGTGTGTAATGTCTCCATACTGTGTGTCATGTGTATATACTGTTTCATCTCTGTATACTGTCTGTAATGTGTCTATACTGTGTGTAATGTCTCTATACTGTGTGTAATGTATCTATACTCTCTGTAATGTGTCTATACTGTGTCTAATGTGTCTATACTGTGTGTAATCTCTGTATACTGTCTGTATTGTGTCTATACTGTTTGTAATATCTGTATACTGTGTGTAATGTGTCTATACTGTGTATAATGTGTGTATACTGCCTGTAATGTGTCTATACTCTCTCTAATGTGTCTATACTGTGTGTAATCTCTGTCTACTCTGTGTAATGTGTCTATACTCTCTCTAATGTGTCTATACTGTGTGTAATCTCTGTCTACTCTGTGTAATGTGTCTATACTGTGTGTAATGTGTCTATACTATGTGTAATGTGTCTATATTGTGTGTCATCTCTGCATACTGTGTGTAATGTGTCTATACTGTGTGTAATGTCTCTATACTGTGTGTCATGTGTATATACTGTTTTCATCTCTGTATACTGTCTGTAATGTGTCTATACTGTGTGTAATGTGTCTATACTGTGTGTAATATGTCTATACTGTGTGTAATGTCTCTAACTGTATGTCATGTGTATATACTGTGTCATCCTGTATACTGTCTGTAATGTGTCTATACTGTGTGTAATGTCTCTATACTGTGTGTAATGTCTGTATACTGTCTGTAATGTATCTATACTCTGTGTAAGGTGTCTATACTGTCTGTAATGTGTGTATACTGACTGTAATGTGTCTATACTGTGTGTAATGTATCTATACTCTGTGTAATGTGTCTATACTGTGTGTAATATGTCTATACTGTCTGTAATGTGTCTATACTGTGTCTAATGTGTCTATACTGTGTGTAATCTCTGTATACTGTCTGTAATGTGTTCATACTGTGTGTAATGTCTCTATACTGTGTGTAATATGTCTATACTGTGTGTAATAATCTATACTGTGTGGCATGTGTCTATACTGTGTGTAATATGTCTATACTGTGTGTAATGTGTCTATACTGTGTGGCATGTGTCTATACTGTGTGTAATGTGTGTATACTGTCTGTAATGTGTCTATGCTCTCTCTAATGTGTATACTATGTGTAATCTCTGTCTACTCTGTGTAATGTGTCTATACTGTCTGTAATGTGTCTATACTCTCTCTAATGTGTCTATACTGTGTGTAATCTCTATATACTCTGTGTAATGTGTCTATACTGTGTGTATTCTCTGTATACTGACTGTAATGTGTCTATACTGTGTGTAAATATGTCTATACTGTGTGTAATGTGTCTATACTGTGTGTAATGTGTCTATACTGTGTGTAATATGTCTATACTGTGTGTAATGTGTCTATACTGTGTGGGCATGTGTCTATACTGTGTGTAATGTGTGTATACTGTCTGTAATGTGTCTATGCTCTCTCTAATGTGTATACTATGTGTAATCTCTGTCTACTCTGTGTAATGTGTCTATACTGTGTGTAATGTGTCTATACTGTCTGTAATGTCTCTATACTGTATGTCATGTGTATATACTATGTCATCTCTGTATACTGTCTGTAATGTGTCTATACTGTGTGTAATGTCGCTATACTCTGTGTAATGTGTCTATACTGTGTGTAATATCTCTATACTCTGTGTAATGTCTGTTTACTGTGTGTAATGTATCTATACTCTGTGTAATGTGTCTATACTGTGTGTAATGTGTCTATACTGTGTGTAATCTCTGTATACTGTCTGTAATGTGTCTATACTGTGTCTAATGTGTCTATACTCTCTCTAATGTGTCTATACTGTGTGTATCTCTGTCTACTCTGTGTAATGTGTCTATACTGTGTGTAGTGTCTCTATACTGTGTGTAATGTGTCTATACTGTGTGTAATGTGTCTATACTGTGTGCAATGTGTCTATACTGTGTTTAATGTGTCTATACTTTGTGTAATCTCTGTATACTGTGTGTAATGTGTCTATACTGTGTGTAATTTGTCTATACTGTGTGTAATGTGTCTACACTGTGTGTCATCTCTGTATACTGTGTGTAATATGTCTATTATGTGTGTAATGTGTCTATACTGTGTGTAATGTCTCTATACTGTGTGTAATGTCTGTATACTGTCTGTAATGTGTCTATACTGTGTTTAATGTCTCTATACTTTGTGCAATCTCTGTATACTGTGTGTAATGTGTCTATACTGTGTGTAATGTCTCTATACTGTGTGTCATGTGTATATACTGTGTGTCATCTCTGTATACTGTCTGTAATGTGTCTATACTGTGTGTAATGTCTCTATACTGTGTGTAATGTCTGCATACTGTGTGTAATGTCTCTATACTCTCTCTAATGTGTCTATACTGTGTGTAATGTCTTTATACTCTGTGTAATGTGTCTATACTGTCTGTAATGTGTGTATACTCTCTGTAATGTGTCTATACTGTGTCTAATGTGTCTATACTGTGTGTAATCTCTGTATACTGTCTGTAATGTGTCTATACTGTGTGTAATGTGTCTATACTGTGTGTAATGTGTCTATACTGTGTGTAATCTCTGTATACTGTGTGTAATGTGTCTATACTGTGTGTAATGTGTCTATACTGTGTGTAATGTGTGTATACTGTCTGTAATTTGTCTATACTGTGTGTCATCTCTGTATACTGTGTGTAATGTGTGTATACTCTCTGTAATGTGTTTATACTGTGTCTAATGTGTCTATACTGTGTGTAATCTCTGTATACTGTGTGTAATGTGTCTATACTGTGTGTAATGTGTCTATACTGTGTGTAATGTGTCTATACTGTGTGTAATGTGTCTATACTGTGTGTCATGAGTCTATACTGTGTGCAATGTGTGTATACTGTCTGTAATGTGTCTATACTCTCTCTAATGTGTCTATACTGTGTGTAATCTCTGTCTACTCTGTGTAATGTGTCTATACTGTGTGTAATGTGTCTATACTGTGTGTCATCTCTGTATACTGTGTGTAATCTCTGTATACTGTGTGTAATGTATCTATACTCTGTGTAATGTGTCTATGCTGTCTGTAATGTGTCTATACTGTGTGTAATGTCTCCATACTGTGTGTAATCTCTGTATACTGTGTGTAATGTGTCTATACTGTGTCTAATGTCTCTATACTGTGTGTAATGTGTATATACTGTGTCATCTCTGTATACTGTCTGTAATGTGTCTATACTGTGTTTAATGTGTCTATACTGTGTGTAATGTGTCTATACTGTGTGTCATCTCTCTATACTGTGTATAATGTCTCTATACTGTGTGTAATGTCTCTATACTGTGTAATGTGTCTATACTGTCTGTAATGTGTGTATACTGTTTGTAATGTGTCTATACTGTGTCTAATGTGTCTATAATGTGTGTAATCTCTGTATACTGTCTGTAATGTGTCTATACTGTCTAGGTAAAGAATATTTATACCGTGTTAGCCAGTAGATAGAAAAATATATTGCAATCTGAGAATCCTCTGTGGTTGATACCTTTTAATGGCTAACTGAAAAGATGGTAAACATAGCAAGCTTTCGAGACGACTAAGGTCTCTTCTTCAGGCTGATAATGACACAAATTCTGAAGACACATACATTTATACATAAGCAGTAGAGAAAAAAAAAAAAAAAATGTTCTCTATTGCTTATGTATAAATGTATGTGTCTTCAGAATTTGTGTCATTATCAGCCTGAAGAAGAGACCTTAGTCGTCTCGAAAGCTTGCTATGTTTACCATCTTTTAGTTAGCCATTAAAAGGTATCAACCACTAAGGACTCTCAGATTGCAATATATTTTTCTATACTGTCTGTAATGTGTCTATACTGTGTGTAATGTGTCTATACTGTCTGTAATGTGTGTATACTCTCTGTAATGTGTCTATACTGTGTCTAATGTGTCTATACTGTGTGTAATCTCTGTATACTGTCTGTATTGTGTCTATACTGTTTGTAATATCTGTATACTGTGTGTAATGTGTCTATACTGTGTGTAATGTGTCTATACTGTGTCTAATGTGTCTATACTGTGTGTCATGTGTGTATACTGCCTGTAATGTGTCTATACTCTCTCTAATGTGTCTATACTGTGTGTAATCTCTGTCTACTCTGTGTAATGTGTCTATACTGTGTGTAATGTGTCTATACTATGTGTAATGTGTCTATATTGTGTGTCATCTCTGTATACTGTGTGTAATGTGTCTATACTGTGTGTAATGTCTCCATACTGTGTGTCATGTGTATATACTGTTTCATCTCTGTATACTGTCTGTAATGTGTCTATACTGTGTGTAATGTCTCTATACTGTGTGTAATGTGTCTATACTGTCTGTAATATGTGTATACTCTCTGTAATGTGTCTATACTGTGTCTAATGTGTCTATACTGTGTGTAATCTCTGTATACTGTCTGTATTGTGTCTATACTGTTTGTAATATCTGTATACTGTGTGTAATGTGTCTATACTGTGTATAATGTGTCTATACTGTGTGTAATGTGTCTATACTGTGTGTCATGTGTGTATACTGCCTGTAATGTGTCTATACTCTCTCTAATGTGTCTATACTGTGTGTAATCTCTGTCTACTCTGTGTAATGTGTCTATACTGTGTGTAATGTGTCTATACTATGTGTAATGTGTCTATATTGTGTGTCATCTCTGCATACTGTGTGTAATGTGTCTATACTGTGTGTAATGTCTCTATACTGTGTGTCATGTGTATATACTGTTTCATCTCTGTATACTGTCTGTAATGTGTCTATACTGTGTGTAATGTGTCTATACTGTGTGTAATATGTCTATACTGTGTGTAATGTCTCTATACTGTATGTCATGTGTATATACTGTGTCATCTCTGTATACTGTCTGTAATGTGTCTATACTGTGTGTAATGTCTCTATACTGTGTGTAATGTCTGTATACTGTCTGTAATGTATCTATACTCTGTGTAAGGTGTCTATACTGTCTGTAATGTGTGTATACTGACTGTAATGTGTCTATACTGTGTGATCTCTGTATACTGTCTGTAATGTGTCTATACTGTGTGTAATATCTCTATACTGTGTGTAATGTGTCTATACTGCGTGTAATGTGTCTATACTGTGTGTCCTGTGTTTATACTGTGTGTAATCTGTGTATACTGTCTGTAATGTGTCTATACTCTCTCTAATGTGCCTATACTGTGTGTATATCTCTATACTGTGTGTAATGTGTCTATACTGTGTGTAATGTGTCTACACTGTGTGTAATGTCTGTATACTGTGTGTAATCTCTGTATCTCTGTGTAATGTGTCTATACTGTGTGTTATGTGTCTATACTGTGTGTAATGTGTGTATACTGACTGTAATGTGTCTATACTCTCTCTAATGTGTCTATACTGTGTGTAATCTGTCTACTCTGTGTAATCTGTCTATCTGTGTAATGTGTCTATACTGTGTGTAATATGTCTATACTGTGTGTCATCTCTGTATACTGTGTGTAATGTGTCTGTACTGTGTGTAATGTCTCTATACTGTGTGTCATGTGTATATACTGTGTCATCTCTGTATACTGTCTGTAATATGTCTATACTGTGTGTAATGTGTCTATACTGTGTGTCATGTGTATATACTGTGTCATCTCTGTATACTGTGTGTAATGTGTCTATACTGTGTGTAATGTATCTATACTGTGTGTTTGTGTATATACTGTGTCATCTCTGTATACTGTCTGTAATGTGTCTATACTGTGTTTAATGTGTCTATACTGTGTGTAATGTGTCTATACTGTGTGTCATCTCTGTATACTGTGTGTAATGTGTCTATACTGTGTGCAATGTGTCTATACTGTGTGTCATGTGTATATACTGTGTGTCATCTGTATACTATCTGTAATGTGTCTATACTGTGTGTAATGTCTCTATACTGTGTGTAATGTATGTATACTGTGTGTAATGTATCTATACTCTGTGTAATGTGTCTATACTGTCTGTAATGTGTCTATACTGTGTGTAATCTCTGTACTGTCTGTAATGTGTCTATGCTGTTGGTAATATCTCTATACTGTGTGTAATGTGTCTATACTGTGTGTAATGTGTCTATACTGTGTGTCCTGTGTCTATACTGTGTGTAATGTGTGTATACTGTCTGTAATGTGTCATACTCTCTCTAATGTGTCTATATCTGTGTGTAATCTCTGTGTACTCTGTGTAATGTGTCTATACTGTGTGTAATGTGTCTATACTAGTGTGTAATGTGTGCTATACTGTGTGTCATACTTGTTATACTGTGTGTAATGTCTCTATACTGTGTATGTGTCTATACTGTCTGTAATGTATCTATACTGTGTGTAATGTGTCTATACTGTCTGTAATGTGTGTATAATGTGTGTAATGTGTCTATACTGTGTGTAATCTCTGTATACTGTCTATAATGTGTCAATACTGTGTGTAATGGGTCTATACTGTGTGTAATCTCTATATACTATGTGTAATGTGTCTATACTGTGTGTAATGTGTCTATACTGTGTGTCATGTGTCTATACTCTGTGTAATGTATGTATACTGTCTGTAATGTGTCTATACTCTCTCTAATGTGTCTATACTGTGTGTAATCTCTGTATACTCTGTGTAATGCGTCTATACTGTGTGTAATCTCTGTATACTCTGTGTAATGTGTCTATACTGTGTGTAATGTGTCTGTACTGTGTGTCATGTGTATATACTGTGTGTCATCTCTGTATACTGTCTGTAATGTGTCTATACTGTGTGTAATGTCTCTATACTGTGTGTAATGTCTGTATACTGTGTGTAATGTCTCTATACTCTCTCTAATGTGTCTATACTGTGTGTAATATCTGTATACTGTGTGTAATGTGTCTATACTGTGTGTAATGTGTCTATACTGTGTGTTATGTGTCTATACTGTGTGTAATGTGTCTATACTGTATCTAATGTGTCTATACTGTGTGTAATCTCTGTATACTGTCTGTAATGTGTCTATACTGTGTGTAATATCTCTATACTGTGTGTAATGTGTCTATACTGTGTGTAATGTGTCTATACTGTGTGTAATGTGTCTATACTGTGTGTCATGTGTCTATACTCTGTCTAATATGTCTATACTGTGTGTAATCTTTGTCTACTCTGTGTAATCTGTCTATACTGTGTGTAATGTGTCTATACTGTGTGTCATCTCTGTATACTGTGTGTAATGTGTCTATACTGTGTGTAATATCTCTATACTGTGTGTAATGTGTCTATACTGTGTGTCATGTGTATATACTGTGTGTCATCTCTGTATACTGTCTGTAATGTGTCTATACTCTGTGTAATGTGTCTATACTGTGTGTCGTGTATATACTGTGTGTAATCTTTGTCTACTCTGTGTAATCTGTCTATACTGTGTGTAATGTGTCTATACTGTGTGTAATGTCTGTATAATGTGTGTAATGTGTCTATACTCTGTGTAATGTGTCTATACTGTCTGTAATGTGTGTATACTCTCTGTAATGTGTATATACTCTGTCTAACGTGTCTATTCTGTGTGTAATCTCTGTATACTGTCTGTAATGTGTCTATACTGTGTGTAATGTGTCCATACTGTGTGTAATCTCTGTATACTATGTGTAATGTGTCTATACTGTGTGTAATGTGTGTATACTGTGTGTAATGTGTGTATACTGTGTGTAATGTGTATATACTGTCTGTAATGTGCCTACACTGTGTGTAATGTGTCTATACTGTGTGTAATATCTGCATACTGTCTGTAATGTGTGTATACTCTGTGTATACTCTGTGTATAATGTGTGTATTCTCTGCATACTGTCTGTCTATACAATGTCTCATGTATGTTTATACTGTGTGCTTTTCTCCTCACCCCTCCACCACTGAGTCGCATCTCTCCTCAACCCTCTTCCACTAAGCCGCTTCTCTCCTCACCCCTCCACTACTAAGCCGCTTCTCTCCTCACCCTCCACCGCTGAGCCGTTTCTCTCCTCATCCCTCCACCACAGACCCCATTTCTCCTCACCCCTCCACCACAGAGCCGCATCTCTCCTCACCCCTCCACCACAGAGCCGCATCTCTCCTCACCCCTCCACCACAGAGCCGCATCTCTCCTCACCCCTCCACCACAGAGCCGCATCTCTCCTCACCCCTCCACCACAGAGCCGCCTCTATACTCTGCTACCCACAGAGCCGCCTCGATGCTCTGCTACCCACAGAGCCGCCTTGATGCTCTGCTACCCACAGAGCCGCCTCGATGCTCTGCTACCCACAGAGCCGCCTCGATACTCTGCTACTTACAGAGCCTCCTCTATACTCTGCTACTCACACACCCACCTCGATACTCTGCTACCCACAGAGCCGCCTCAATACTCTGCTACCCACAGAGCCGCCTCGATACTCTGCTACCCACAGAGCCGCCTCGATACTCTGCTACCCACAGACCCGCCTCGATACTCTGCTACCCACTGACCCGCCTCTATACTCTGATACCCACTGACCCGCCTGTATACACACAATTCATTTCACCGTGCTCCCGATGCAATTGCATCGGGCCTTTTTACTAGTATTGTAAAATTAGCAGTCCTTCCGTGTAGAGTTTGGTTGATATATACTCCAGCTATGTACCCTACAGTACAGAAAATTCTTTGAAGATTACCTGTCCTTAAAATAGGAGAAAATACCCTATTTTAAAAATGGATAGGACACCTAGACGGCTGTGTACACGGCCTTGGCCTTGGACTGTATGGCTGATCAGGTAGTGTTGGTGACCTTGGGCTGGATGGCTGATGGGTTCACAAGTACTGTTTGCTTTATAAACATTCCAGCTACTTGTCTGAATTAGAAGCAAATTGAAGAATTTTTCTTTCTAAAATGGTAGAAAACACACCTATCTTGGTGATGGAAAGGACAGCTAGAGGGGATATGGAGGAGGCTGTTATTTTGATAGGTGAAATTTCATCAATTTGCTGATAATTTATGGAAAGTACAGGATAAATAAGTTTGATTCTGGTGCATTTTTAAAATAGTGTCATTGGTCAAATATGACCATATTAGGTTCTTCTACTGGTTTTCTAACGCTGAAAAGTTGACAGGCTTTACACAAGCATTTAGGGCCGGATAGCTGATGCGGCTCTGTCAGCGGCCTTAGCAAGTCTGGCTCATGGGGCCGTGTCGGTGACCTCGAGCCGTCTGGCTGACGTAGCTCTGTCGGCGGCCTCGGGCAGTCTGGCTGATGAGGCCGTGTCAGCGACCTTGGGCCGGTTGGCAGATGGGGCCTTGTCGGTGGCCTGGGTCATGATGGTAGATGGGGCCATGTCGGCGGCAATGGGCCTTATAGCTGATGGAACCTCATCGGCGGATTTGGGACGGATGTCTGATGGGGACGTCTCGGTGGCCTCTGGCCAGATGGCTAATGTTGTCAATAGATATTACATATTTACATATACCGTATGTTGTAAAATTAGCAGTCCTTCCATGTAGAGTTTGGTTGATATATACTCCAGCTATGTACCCTACAGTACAGAAAATTCTTTGAAGATTACCTGTCCTTAAAATAGAAGAAAATACCCTATTTTAAAAATGGATAGGACACCTAGACGGCTGTGTACACGGCCTTGGCCTTGGGCTGTATGACTGATCAGGGTGTGTTGGTGGCCTTGGGCTGGATGGCTGATGGGCTCACAAGTACTGTTTGCTTGATAAACCTTCCAGCTACTTGTCTAAATTAGAAGCAAATTGAAGATTTTTTCTTTCTAAAATGGTAGAAAACACACCTATCTTGGTGATGGAAAGGACAGCTAGAGGGGATATGGAGGAGGCTGTTATTTTGATTTTTTGATAGGTGAAATTTCAACAATTTGCTGATAATTTATGGAAAGTACAGGATAAATAATTTTGATTCTGGTGCATTTTTAAAATAGTGTCATTGGTCAAATATGACAATATTAGGTTCTTCTACTGGTTTACTGATAAGTTGGCAGGCTTTACCCAAGCATTTAGGGCCGGATAGCTGATGCGGCTCTGTCAGCGGCCTTAGCAAGTCTGGCTCATGGGGCCGTGTTGGCGATCTCGAGCCGTCTGGCTGACGTAGCTCTGTCGGCGGCCTCGGGCAGTCTGGCTGATGAGGCCGTGTCAGCGACCTTGGGCCGGTTGGCAGATGGGGCCTTGTCGGTGGCCTGGGTCATGATGGTAGATGGGGCCATGTCGGCGGCAATGGGCCTTATAGCTGATGGAACCTCATCGGCGGATTTGGGACGGATGTCTGATGGGGCCGTCTCGGTGGCCTCTGACCAGATGGCTAATGTTGTCAATAGATATTACATATTTACATATACCGTATGTTGTAAAATTAGTAGTCCTTCCATGTAGAGTTTGGTTGATATATACTCCAGCTATGTACCCTACAGTACAGAAAATTCTTTGAAGATTACCTGTCCTTAAAATAGAAGAAAATACCCTATTTTAAAAATGGATAGGACACCTAGACGGCTGTGTACACGGCCTTGGCCTTGGGCTGTATGGCTGATCAGGCTGTGTTGGTGGCCTTGGGCTGTATGGCTGATCATGCTGTCTTGGTAGCCTTGGGCTGGATGGCTGAAGGGCTCACAAGTACTGTTTGCTTGATAAACCTTCCAGCTACTTGTCTAAATTAGAAGCAAATTGAAGATTTTTTCTTTCTAAAATGGTAGAAAACACACCTATCTTGGTGATGGAAAGGACAGCTAGAGGGGATATGGAGGAGGCTGTTATTTTGATTTTTTGATAGGTGAAATTTCAACAATTTGCTGATAATTTATGGAAAGTACAGGATAAATAAGTTTGATTCTGGTGCATTTTTAAAATAGTGTCATTGGTCAAATATGACAATATTAGGTTCTTCTACTGGTTTATTGATAAGTTGGCAGGCTTTACACAAGCATTTAGGGCCGGATAGCTGATGGGGCTCTGTCAGCGGCCTTAGGAAGTCTGGCTCCTGGGGCCGTGTCGGCGACCTCGAGCCGTCTGGCTGACGTAGCTCTGTCGGCGGCCTCGGGCAGTCTGGCTGATGAGGCCGTGTCAGCGACCTTGGGCCGGTTGGCAGATGGGGCCCTGTCGGTGGCCTGGGGCATGATGGCAAATGGGGCCCTGTCGGTGGCCTGGGGCATGATGGTAGATGGGGCCATGTCGGCGGCCATGGGCCTTATAGCTGATGAAGCCTCATCGGCAGACTTGGGCTGGATGTCTGATGGGGCCGTGTCGGTGGCCTCTGGCCAGATGGCTAATGTTGTCAATAGATATTACATATTTACATTTATGTTGTAAAATTAGTAGTTCTTCCATGTAGAGTTTGGTTGCTATATACTCCAGCTAATGTATTCTACAGTACAGAAAATTCTTTGAAGATTACCTGTCCTTAAAATAGGAGAAAATACCCTATTTTAAAAATAGATAGGACACCTAGACGGCTGTGTACACGGCCTTGGCCTTGGGCTGTATAGCTGATCAGGTTGTGTTGGTGGCCTTGGGCTGGATGGCTGATGGGCTCACAAGTACTGTTTGCTTGATAAACCTTCCAGCTACTTGTCTAAATTAGAAGCAAATTGAAGATTTTTTCTTTCTAAAATGGTAGAAAACACACCTATCTTGGTGATGGAAAGGACAGCTAGAGGGGATATGGAGGAGGCTGTTATTTTGATTTTTTGATAGGTGAAATTTCAACAATTTGCTGATAATTTATGGAAAGTACAGGATAAATAAGTTTGATTCTGGTGCATTTTTAAAATAGTGTCATTGGTCAAATATGACCATATTAGGTTCTTCTACTGGTTGTCCAACACTGATAATTTGGCAGGCTTTACACAAGCATTTAGGGCCGGATGTCTGATGAGGCCGTGTCGGTGGCCTCTTGCCAGATGGCTAATGTTGTCAATAGATATTATTTACATATATCTATATACATAATAACCAGTTTTGCACTTCCGGCCACTGTGCCGCCATCGCGAGCCGCCGACACCGGCCGGAAGCACAAAAATCCTGCCGTCACACACCCGCCCGCCGCTCAAACCGCTGACCCGCCACATCCTCCAGCTCCCCGCCGCTCACCCACTCCCCCGCCACATCCTCCCGCTCCCCTGCAATTCCCAACCAGCGCCGACCGCCGCCTCGCGCACACGCGGCGCGACCCGTAATTACCGCCCAGCTCCCACTACCGAGCACACAGTGCCATTCCAGACCGCCCACAGCCGCGCACTGCATCGATGACGTCACGACCCGTCCCGCCCCTATCCCCAGATCCCCTCAGTGTCTGCACCAATGTATGTATACAATGTGTGTGGAATGTGTGTCTACTCTCAGTAATGTCTCTATACTGTGTGTAATGTCTCTATACTGTGTGTAATCTCTGTCTACTCTGTGTAATGTCTGTATACTGTCTGTAATGTGCGTATACTGTGTCTAATGTCTCTATACTTTGTGTAATCTCTGTATACTGTGTGTCATGTGTCTATACTGTGTGTAATGTGTGTATGCTGTCTGTAATGTGTCTATACTGTGTGTAATGTGTCTATACTGTGTGTAATCTCTGTATACTGTGTCTAATGTGTCTATACTGTCTGTAATGTGTCTATACTGTGTCTAATGTGTCTATACTGTGTGTAATGTCTCTACACTGTGTGTCATGTATATATGCTGTGTGTCATCCCTGTATAATGTGTGTAATATGTCTATACTGTGTGTAATGTGTCTATACTGTGTGTCATGTGTATATACTGTGTCATCTCTGTATACTGTGTGTAATGTGTCTACACTATGTGTAATGTCTCTATACTGTGTGTCTTGTGTATATACTGTATCATCTCTGTATACTGTCTGTAATGTGTCTATACTGTGTTTAATGTGTCTATACTGTGTGTAATGTGTCTATACTGTGTGTCATATGTATATACTGTGTCATCTCTGTATACTGTGTGTAATGTGTCTATACTGTGTGTAATGTCTCTATACTGTGTGTCTTGTGTATATACTGTGTCATCTCTGTATACTGTCTGTAATGTGTCTATACTGTGTTTAATGTGTCTATACTGTGTGTAATGTGTCTATACTGTGTGTCATCTCTGTATACTGTGTGTAATATGTGTATACTGTGTGTAATGTGTCTGTACTGTGTGTCATCTCTGTATACTGTGTGTAATGTGTCTATACTGTGTGTAATGTGTCTATACTGTGTGTCATGTGTATATACTGTGTGTAATGTCTCTATACTGTCTGTAATGTGTGTATACTGTCTGTAATGTGTCTATACTGTGTCTAATGTGTCTATACTGTGTGTAATGTGTCTATACTGTGTGTCATCTCTGTATACTGTGTGTAATATGTGTATACTGTGTGTAATGTGTCTGTACTGTGTGTCATCTCTGTATACTGTGTGTAATGTGTCTATACTGTGTGTAATGTGTCTATACTGTGTGTCATGTGTATATATTGTGTGTCATCTTTGTATACTGTCTGTAATGTGTCTATACTGTGTGTAATGTCTCTATACTGTCTGTAATGTGTGTATACTGTCTGTAATGTGTCTATACTGTGTCTAATGTGTCTATACTGTGTAATCTCTATATTCTGTCTGTAATGTGTCTATACTGTGTGTAATATCTCTATACTGTGTGTAATGTGTCTATACTGTGTGTAATGTGTCTATACTGTGTGTCATGTGTCTATATTGTGTGTAATGTGTGTATACTGTCTGTAATGTGTCTATACTCTCTCGAATGTGTCTATACTGTGTGTAATCTCTGTATACTCTGTGTAATGTGTCTATACTGTGTGTAATGTGTCTATACTGTGTGTAATGTGTCTATACTGTGTGTCATCTCTGTATACTGTGTGTAATGTATCTATACTCTGTGTAATGTGTCTATACTGTCTGTAATATGTGTATACTGTCTGTAATGTGTCTATACTGTGTCTAATGTGTCTATACTGTGTGTAATGTCTCTACACTGTGTGTCATGTATATATGCTGTGTGTCATCCCTGTATACTGTGTGTAATATGTCTATACTGTGTGTAATGTGTCTATACTGTGTGTAATGTGTCTATACTGTGTGTAATGTGTCTATACTGTGTGTCATGTGTATATACTGTGTCATCTCTGTATACTGTGTGTAATGTGTCTATACTGTGTGTAATGTCTCTATACTGTGTGTCTTGTGTATATACTGTGTCATCTCTGTATACTGTCTGTAATGTGTCTATACTGTGTTTAATGTGTCTATACTGTGTGTAATGTGTCTATACTGTGTGTCATCTCTGTATACTGTGTGTAATATGTGTATACTGTGTGTAATGTGTCTGTACTGTATGTCATCTCTGTATACTGTGTGTAATGTGTCTATACTGTGTGTAATGTGTCTATACTGTGTGTAATGTCTCTATACTGTGTGTCTTGTGTATATACTGTGTCATCTCTGTATACTGTCTGTAATGTGTCTATACTGTGTTTAATGTGTCTATACTGTGTGTAATGTGTCTATACTGTGTGTCATATGTATATACTGTGTCATCTCTGTATACTGTGTGTAATGTGTCTATACTGTGTGTAATGTCTCTATACTGTGTGTCTTGTGTATATACTGTGTCATCTCTGTATACTGTGTGTAATGTGTCTATACTGTGTTTAATGTGTCTATACTGTGTGTAATGTGTCTATACTGTGTGTCATCTCTGTATACTGTGTGTAATATGTGTATACTGTGTGTAATGTGTCTGTACTGTATGTCATCTCTGTATACTGTGTGTAATGTGTCTATACTGTGTGTAATGTGTCTATACTGTGTGTTATCTTTGTATACTGTCTGTAATGTGTCTATACTGTGTGTAATGTCTCTATACTGTCTGTGTAATGTGTCTATACTGTCTGTAATGTGTGTATACTGTCTGTAATGTGTCTATACTGTGTCTAATGTGTCTATACTGTGTAATCTCTATATTCTGTCTGTAATGTGTCTATACTGTGTGTAATATCTCTATACTGTGTGTAATGTGTCTATACTGTGTGTCATGTGTCTATATTGTGTGTAATGTGTGTATACTGTCTGTAATGTGTCTATACTCTCTCGAATGTGTCTATACTGTGTGTAATCTCTGTATACTCTGTGTAATGTGTCTATACTGTGTGTAATGTGTCCATACTGTGTGTAATGTGTCTATACTGTGTGTCATCTCTGTATACTATGTGTAATGTGTCTATACTGTGTTATTTTTTCTATACTGTGTGTCATGTGTTTATACTGTGTGTCATCTCTGTATACTGTCTTTAATGTGTCTATACTGTGTGTAATGTCTCTATACTGTGTGTAATGTCTGTATACTGTGTGTAATGTCTCTATACTGTGTGTAATGTGTCTATACTGTCTGTAATGTGTCTATACTGTGTCTAATGTGTCTATACTGTGTGTAATCTCTGTATACTGTGTGTAATGTGTCTATACTGTGTGTAATGTGTCTATACTGTGTGTCATGTGTATATGCTGTGTGCCATCTCTGTATACTGTCTATAATGTGTCTATACTGTGTGTAATGTCTCTATACTGTGTGTAATGTCTCTATACTCTGTGTAATGTGTCTATACTGTGTGTAATGTGTCTATACTGTCTGTAATGTGTCTATACTGTGTCTAATGTGTCTATACTGTGTGTAATCTCTGTATACTGTTTGTAATGTGTCTATATGTGTGTAATGTGTCTATACTGTGTGTAATGTGTCTATACTATGTGTCATGTGTATATACTGTGTGTCATCTCTGTATACTGTTTGTAATGGTCTATACTGTGTGTAATGTGTCTATACTGTGTGTAATGTGTCTAATACTGTGTGTAATGTGTCTATACTGTGTGTAATGTGTCTATACTGTGTGGCATGTGTCTATATTCTATGTATAGTGTGTATACTGTCTGTAATGTGTCTATACTCTCTCTAATGTGTCTATACTGTGTGTAATCTCTGTATACTGTCTGTAATGTGTCTATACTGTGTGTAATGTCCTATACTGTGTGTAATGTCTCTATACTCTGTGTAATGTGTCTATACTGTGTGTAATGTGTCTATACTGTCTGTAATGTGTCATACTGTGTCTAATGTGTCTATACTGTGTGTAATCTCTGTATACTGTTTGTAATGTGTCTATACTGTGTGTAATGTGTCTATACTGTGTGTAATGTGTCTATACTGTGTGTAATGTGTCTATACTATGTGTCATGTGTATATACTGTGTGTAATCTCTGTATACTGTTTGTAATGTGTCTATACTGTGTGTAATGTGTCTATACTGTGTGTAATGTGTCTATACTGTGTGTCATGTGTCTATACTCTATGTAAAGTGTGTATACTGTCTGTAATGTGTCTATACTCTCTCTAATGTGTCTATACTGTGTGTAATCTCTGTATACTGTCTGTAATGTGTCTATACTGTGTGTAATGTGTCTATACTGTGTGTAATGTGTCTATACTGTGTGTCATGTGTATATACTGTGTGTCATCTCTGTATACTGTCTGTAATGTGTCTATACTGTGTGTAATGTCTGTATACTGTGTGTAATGTCTTATACTGTGTAATGTATCTATACTCTGTGTAATGTGTCTATACTGTGTGTAATCTCTGTATACTGTCTGTAATGTGTCTATACTGTGTGTAATATCTCTATACTGTCTGTAATGTGTCTATACTGTGGGTAGTGTCTCTATACTGTGTGTAATCTCTGTATACTGTGTGTAATGTCTATACTGTGTAATGTGTCTATACTGTGTGTCATGTGTAAGCTGTGTGCCATCTCTGTATACTGTCTATAATGTGTCTATACTGTGTGTAATGTCTCTATACTGTGTGTAATGTCTCTATACTCTGTGTAATGTGTCTATACTGTGTGTAATGTGTCTATACTGTCTGTAATGTGTCTATACTGTGTCTAATGTGTCTATACTGTGTGTAATCTCTGTATACTGTTTGTAATGTGTCTATAATGTGTGTAATGTGTCTATACTGTGGTAATGTGTCTATACTGTATGTAATGTGTCTATACTATGTGTCATGTGTATATACTGTGGTACTTGATACTGTTTGTAATGTTCTATACTGTGTGTAATGTGTCTATACTGTGTGTAATGTGTCTATATGTGTGTAATGTGTCTACTGTGTTCGTTCATATTGTAAAGTGTGTATACTGTCTGTAATGTGTTTATACTCTCTCAATGTGTCTATACTGTGTGTAATCTCTGTATACTCTATGTCTGTAATGTGTCTATACTGTGTGTAATGTCTCTATACTGTGTGTAATGTGTCTATACTGTGTGTAATGTGTCTATACGTCTTGTAATGTGTCTATACTGTGTTAATTTTATACTTGTGTGTCAATTGTTATACTTTTGTAATGTTCTATACTGTTTTAATGTGTCTATACTGTGTGTAATGTTCTATACTGTGTGTAATGTGTCTATACTGTGTGTACATGTCTCTATACTGTCTGTAATGTGTCTATACTGTCTGTAATGTGTCTATACTTTCTAATGTGTCTATACTGTGTGTAATCTCTGTATACTGTCTGTAATGTGTCTATACTGTGTGTAATGTGTCTATACTGTGTGTAATGTGTTATAACTGTGTGTCATGTTGTATACTGTTGTAATTCTTATACTGTTGTAATGTGTCTATACTGTGTGTAATGTCTTATACTTGTGTAATGTTCTATACTGTGTGTAATGTGTCTATACTCTGTTAATGTGTCTATACTGTGTAATCTAACTTCTGTAATGTGTCTATACTGTGTGTAATCTCTTATACTGTGTGTAATGTGTCTATACTGTGTGTAATGTGTCTATACTGTGTGTAATGTGTGTATACTTGTGTAATGTGTAATTTTACTGTGTGTATACTGTGTACTCTGATATCTTGTATTCTACTGTGTTAATGTGTCTATACTGTGCTGTAATGTGTCTATACTGTGTTGTAATGTTGTTATACTGTGTGTAATTCTCTATACTGTGTGTAATGTGTCTATACTTGTGTAATGTGTCTATACTTGTTAAGTGTGTATACTGTTGTAATGTGTCTATACTGTGTCTAATGTGTCTATACTGTGTGTAATCTCTGTATACTGTCTGTAATGTGTCTATACTGTGTGTAATGTTCTATACTGTGTGTAATGTCTCTATACTTGTGTAATGTGTCTATACTGTGTGTAATGTGTCTATACTGTTGTAATGTGTCTATACTGTGTGTAATGTGTCTATACTGTGTGTAATTTGTTATACTGTTTGTAATGTGTCTATACTGTGTGTAATGTGTCTATACTGTGTGTAATGTGTCTATACTGTGTGTAATGTGTCTATACTGTGTGTAATGTGTTAACTGTGTGTAATTTGTCTATACTGTTGTAATGTGTCTATACTGTGTGTAATGTGTGTATACTGCTGTTGTATCTTCTATACTGTGTGTAATGTGTCATACTCTTGTAAATGTGTTATACTGTCTGTAATGTGTCTATACTTTTAATTTCTATCTGTGTGTAACTTGTATAGTCTGTAATGTGTCTATACTGTGTGTAATGTGTCTATACTGTGTGTAATGTGTCTATACTGTGTGTCATGTGTATATACTGTGTTGTCTATACTGTGTGTAATGTGTCTATACTGTGTGTAATGTGTCTATACTGTGTGTCCTGTGTCTATACTTATGTAAAGTGTGTATACTGTCTGTAATGTGTTTATACTCTCTCTAATGTGTCTATACTGTGTGTAATCTCTGTATACTGTCTACTGTCTGTAATGTGTCTATACTGTGTGTAATGTCTCTATACTGTGTGTAATGTGTCTATACTGTGTGTAATGTGTCTATACTGTCTGTAATGTGTCTATACTGTGTCTAATGTGTCTATACTGTGTGTAATCTCTGTATACTGTTTGTAATGTGTCTATACTGTTTGTAATGTGTCTATACTGTGTGTAATGTGTCTATACTGTGTGTAATGTGTCTATACTGTGTGTCATGTGTCTATACTCTATGTAAAGTGTGTATACTGTCTGTAATGTGTCTATACTCTCTCTAATGTGTCTATACTGTGTGTAATCTCTGTCTACTCTGTGTAATGTGTCTATACTGTGTGTAATGTCTCTATACTGTGTGTCGTGTATATACTGTGTCATCTCTGTATACTGTCTGTAATGTGTTTATACTGTGTGTAATGTCTCTATACTGTGTGTCATGTGTATATACTGTGTGTCATCTCCATATACTGTCTGTAATGTGTCTATACTGTGTGTAATGTCTGTTTACTGTGTGTAATCTCTGTATACTTTGTGTAATATCTCTATACTCTGTGTAATGTGTCTATACTGTCTGTAATGTGTGTATACTCTCTGTAATGTGTCTATACTGTGTCTAATGTGTCTATACTGTGTGTGTAATCTCTGTATACTGTCTGTAATGTGTCTATACTGTGTGTAATATCTCTATACTGTGTGTAATGTGTCTATACTGTGTGTAATGTGTCTATACTGTGTGTCATGTGTCTATACTGTGTGTAATGTGTGTATACTGTGTGTCATGTGTCTATACTGTGTGTAATGTGAGTATACTGTATGTAATATGTCTATACTCTCTCTAATGTGTCTATACTGTGTGTAATCTCTGTATACTCTGTGTAATGTGTCTATACTCTGTGTAATGTGTCTATACTGTGTGTCATGTGTCTATACTGTGTGTAATGTGAGTATACTGTATGTAATATGTCTATATCTCTCTAATGTGTCTATACTGTGTGTAATCTCTGTATACTCTGTGTAATGTGTCTATACTCTGTGTAATGTGTCTATACTGTGTGTAATGTCTCTATACTGTGTGTAATGTGTCTATACTGTGTGTAATATGTCTATACTGTGTGGCATGTGTCTATACTCGGTGTAAAGTGTGTATACTGTCTGTAATGTGTCTATACTCTCTCTAATGTGTCTATACGGTGTGTAATCTTTGTCTACTCTGTGTAATGTGTCTATACTGTCTGTAATGTGTCTATACTGTGTGTCATCTCTGTATGCAAGATTCAAAGATTCAAGATTCAAAGAAGCTTTATTGGCAGGACCAAATACATCTCAGTTTTGCCAAAGCAATTGTATAAAGGGAATAGAGATAGGGACTGTGGGGATGTTGGGTAGGAGCTGTAGGGAAGGTGGATGGGATGGATCCAGGATGGGGGGCTATAGTCCATGGCATAGGGAAGGTGGATGGGGCAAGTCCAGGGTGGGGGCTATAGTCCATGGCATAGGAAAGGTGGATGGGGGCAGATCCAATGTGGAGGCTATAGAGTCCATGGCATCATAGCTCTTTTTCTCGCAGTCTATGGCATTCGCTCACATACCGCGCTGCTATCTCCACTGCTCTCTCTTCTTCTCCCAGCAGGATAGATGTTTTTTCTTCCTCCTTCATGGTGATGAAATCCGGGAAGAGATGTGAGAGTCTCCTGAAGTGAGTGTCCCTCACTGCTGAGTATTTGGAGCAGTGTAGCAGGAAGTGGGTTTCGTCCTCCAGGGCCTCCTGATCGGTGTAAAGTGTGTATACTGTCTGTAATGTGTCTATACTCTCTCTAATGTGTCTATGACTCACCGTAGCCGGGGGGTACACGTAGCGGGCGTTGTTTCTCCTCCAGTCACGGAACCGCGCCTGCGGTAGTGTAGGCCCGGTGGTCCAGATCAATAGGGGAATGGCGGAACAGTGGGGGTGATTTGTCTTCGTGACGCCACCTGCGGGTGTTCTGGTAACTTTACCAGCGCTGTTCGGGTCTCCGGGGGATGGTACACAGCGAGATGGAACGCTTCCCACAGGATGAGCGGGAATCCCCGGAGCCGGGAGCTGCGCAAGATGTTGTGAGGCAGCTGCGGGACGCTGCGCTGAATCCAGGAGTAATGCACAACCACACAAAGTCTCTTTTAGGTACCTTTACTGGATGGTAGTCAGGTACACTCGGACCGGGATAGTGAAGTTGGCACTTATGGAGTTTCACAGCAAGCAGTGTTAGGCTTCCTTTCTCTACTTCTGGTGCTAAGGTCGGGTGGATGTGGAATCCAGCCGGACCGGGCAGTTTGTTCAATGGAACTTGCTTCACCTGGTTAGCAGCACTGAGGGCACTGTAAAAGGGTCTGAGCAGGATCAGTACTCTTCCCTGGGCTCTCGTGGGTAGGTGCATCAGGTGGAACAGGTGGCTAAACCTCCTGTTGGATGTAGCTGGTTCTCTGTGAGGGCTTTGTAGCTTCCACAGCTTCGGTTCCAGTAACCGGATGATTTGGAAAGAGTTGGATTAACTCTGTATTCCTGAGAGGTGATCTCCTTCTTCCTATTATCCCAATTGCAGGGATCTCCACTGGCTAACAGGCTAGCAGGGCCTAGTGTGTTCCTCATAGGGTGGAGGTTTCACACAGGCAGGCAGCTCTTGTAGCGTCTACCACACTCTGGAGTTTCTCCCTCTAAGACTCTATTTATAGGGGGAACTGGTTAGAAGTCACCAGTGTAGCTCCCCCTAGAGGCTCGGGGTGAAACCAGGTGTTCTAAGTGTTGTTTGTGTTTGTGGGTTTTGCTGTGCTGTTACTTACTCCATTGTGCCTAAGGATTTCTGTGGTGCCCAACAGGTGCCAGGGTGCCACATTCCCCTTAGTTAACCTCAGTTCTCCCGGCTGAGCAAAAGGTTATTTTTACAACTTAACACTAAGCATATTATAACATTCAATTTACAAAGTCTTAAAGAAAACACAAAAATCACTGAAAAGGAAGTGAAAAATGTGGAAAAGGTGAAAAGCAGTCCGTACGGCACTAGTCCATCTGCCGCAGGCTGGAAAAAGGTAAAGTTAGTGGTCACACAAGTCCTGTGACAATTGTTCAAAGTTTATGAAAAGGGAAAAAGGTAAAGTCCAGGGATACATGGTAAACTTTATACATTCCCTACAGGTGTCTCTGCTTGGGAGGCCGGTACTAACCTTCTATACCTTACCAGGCGCTTTCTGTCCCCAACTTAGTATACTTGGGACATAGCCCAGTTCCTCCACCCTTCTGTACACTACTTTTTACAGGTTTTGAAAAACAGTACTATATACAACACTTACAGGTTACATTTTCCACTACATTTTAAACCCATTCTCCAAGCTTGTGTGGGGGTTGACCTAATGTACTACGTGTGGATCTGCGTAGTGTGGGTGTTTCAAAAGCTGTTTGTGTAGTGTACGAAGTGGTTGGTACTTCTCTATGTCTGCTTTGTGTAAGACCATAGTAAGTGCGAAGTCTATCAACTGGACTGACCTCTGTAGGTAGTTGATTAGGAATGGCTTCTCTTACTGTGGGACTAGCAGGCTGACCGATTACAGGAATCTCAGGTTCCATGATAACAGGCTGCAATTCTTGCACTTGGACTTCTTCTTCTTGGACTTGTGGAATTGGATTAGGCTTTGGTTGACCTTCTGTAGGCTGGTAGAAGTGCATAACTGGTATGAGGAATGCATCACCTATTTGTGGCCAATCAGCTGGTAAGTATCCAATTTCTGTAAGGACTAGATTTTCTTTAGTTTCTTCATCTTGAGTTACTGCAGGGTAACTGGTTGCTTGTGGGATTAACTGTGGCGGACATTTCTTCAAATGATCCCTTGAAACAGTTGCAATAGTATTCCCATTGTCTTTGCTAATAACACAAGTTTTAGAGTTATCAAAGTGTGACGGCATAACGGTGCAGGGTATGGATTCCCAACTGTTATCCAATTTGTTAGTTTTTCTTTTTCTTTTCAGCACCACATCACCTATAGCTAGTGGTTCAGCTGAGGCATGCTTGTTAAAGTCTTGTTCTTGTTTGGTCCTACTGATTTCAAGGTTCCTTTCAACACTCTCTTGTACTTTTCTGTACTTTTCTTGGCGTTGGCTGACCCAGTCTTCATCAGAAGAGTCTTCTGTGGGTTCAACGGTTCCCATCTGCAAATCAATAGGCAGTTTACCTGGTCTTGCTCTCATCAAGTAAGCAGGTGTGTAATTTGTCGAACTGACAGGTATGTGGTTGTAGATGTCCACGAGATCTGGAAGTTTCTCTGGCCATTGATTTCTCTCTTCAACTGGTAAGGTCTTGAGCATGTCAATGACTATGTGGTTCATCTTCTCACATAAACCGTTCGTCTGAGGATGATAAGGTGTTGTGCGGATTTTCTTACACCCATACAGCCCTAAGAATTCTTGGAACAGAGCTGATTCGAAGGCTGGCCCTTGGTCAGTTAAGACCTGGTCTGGATACCCATGGGGGCGACAGAAGTAACTCTGGAACGCTTTGGCTGCTACCTCAGCAGTTAAGTCCTTAACTGGAACGACTACCAGGAATCTTGAGTAGTGATCAACGATGGTGAGAGCGTAGGTGTACCCGGTTCGACTTGGGGTAAGCTTCACGTGGTCGAGAGCAACTATTTCAAGAGGTTTGGTGGTCACAATTGGTTGCAACGGAGCTTTCTGAGTTAGATGGTCTTTTCTTCGAAGGTGACATGGTCCACAGTTTTTACACCATTTGTCAATTGAACCTCTCATACCGACCCAGTAGAACCGATCCTTCAGGAGTCTTTCCAGCTTCTTCCATCCAAAGTGTCCTGCATCATCATGGTATGCTTCAAGGATCATTTGGACTTCAGTCTTGGGAACTACAATCTGCCAGATGAGTTCATGGGTTCTCGGATTGAGGTATCTTCTACATAGTTTACCTTGGTAGACGAACAACCTTCCTTTCTCCTTCCACAGGCGTTTAGCAGTTGGTGAGGCATCAGAGTCCATATTGGCGTGCTCTTGAGTGATGAGATCCCTTACCAGGCTGACATCTGGGTCGTTGGCTTGAGCCTCCTTCCAGTCATGGTGAGGTAACGGGTTCACGGTCCTCTCTACACGTGTCTGGTTTCTCTGATGACATTTGCTGTACCGGAACGGTGGAAAGCGGGTAGTTCAATCTCTTCCAGGTCATCTATGTCTTCTCCCTCTTCAGGAAGATGAGGCATTCGGGACAGGGCATCAGCATTGCCGTTCTTGTGACCTGCCCGGTACTTTACAGTGAAGTCGTAGTTAGCGAGTCTTGCTACCCAACGCTGTTCTAGGGCTCCCAGCTTTGCAGTCTCTAAGTGTGTTAGAGGATTGTTGTCTGTGAAAGCTGTGAACGGGGCGGATGCCAGGTAATGCTTGAAACGCTCTGTGATCGCCCAGACCAGGGCCAGGAACTCCAACTTGAAGGAGCTGTAGTTTTCCGGGTTCCTTTCTGTGGGACGGAGCTTTCTGCTTGCGTAGGCTATCACCTTCTCCTTGCCCTGCTGACGTTGAGATAGGACTGCTCCTAAACCTGCATTGCTTGCGTCTGTGTACAGTAAAAACGGTAGATTGTAGTCAGGGTAAGCCAGGATTTCTTCTCCAGTTAAAGCATCTTTTAACGTCTGGAAGGACTTGTCCTGTTCTGGTCCCAGTAGAACGGGGGTCCCCTGATCTTGCCGTTTTTGGATTGTCCTACTAAGAGATCTTGCATGGGGGCGGCTATCTTGGTGTAGCCTTTGATGAATCGTCGGTAGTACCCGACCAGTCCTAGAAATTGACGTACCTCCTTGTGGTTGATGGGTGCTGGCCAGTCCTTGATGACGGTGACCTTATCCGGATCCGGTGCTACGCCTTCGGCACTGACCACATGTCCTAGGTATTGGACCTTGGGTTTCAGCAGGTGGCACTTGGACGGTTTCAGTTTCATCCCGTACTTGGACAGTGACTCGAACACTTCACTCAGGTGTTGGAGGTGATCTTCATAGGTCTGAGAGTAGACAATGACATCATCAAGGTATAACAAGACAGTCTCAAAGTTCTTGTGGCCCAAACAACACTCCATAAGTCTCTGGAATGTTCCTGGGGCATTACACAAACCGAATGGCATACTGTTGAACTCGCATAAGCCCATGGGAGTAGTGAAGGCTGTCTTCTCACGATCCTCCTCTGCAACGGCAACCTGCCAGTACCCACTAGTAAGATCTAATGTGGAGAAGTAGTTGGCAGATTTGAGTGCAGCTAGTGACTCTTCTATGCGGGGTAACGGGTATGCATCTTTGTGTGTGACTTTGTTGATTTGCCTATAATCTACACACATCCTCATACTACCATCTTTCTTTTTAACCAGGACTAGTGGTGCGGCCCAGGGACTACAGCTATCCCTAATGACTCCTGCATTCTTCATGTCCTGAAGCATCTCTTTTGCTTTCTGGTAGTGTGTGGGTGGTATAGGCCTGTACCTTTCTTTGATAGGTGCATGGTTGTTTGTGGGGATATGATGTTGTACCCCTTTAATCCTCCCAAAGTCAAGTGGGTGTTTGCTGAACACTTGCTCATACTCCCGAACTACCCGGTATACTCCATTTTTCTGGTGAGAGGGTGTATTGTCAGTTCCTACACTGAGGTCTTGACACCATTTCTCTAACTGATCTTTGGAGTGAGGGGGTTCATCAGTGACTGTTTGGTTTGAGGATTTTACATCAATCACAGCATCATCTTTTACTTGGTACAATTTAGCTACAGTTGCATATCTAGGTAGTCTGACTTCGTCATCACCATAATTCAATATGCGTACGGGGACTCTCCCCTTTCTTACATCGACTAACCCTCTGGCTGTCAAGAGCGTAGGACTACTGTCAGACATTACAGGCTCTACTACAGCTTGGTAGTCCTGCCCTCTGAGGCCTATGGCTGCTCGACACCAGATCATCATTTCACTTCTGGGTGGTACCACAATTGGAATGGGATCTGTGACCCTTACTCTGCCAATCTCACCATTTGACAAGGTTACCTGTTGTTGATACACCAGGGCTCTGATCTGCTTTTGGATAGCCCTCTTTTCTCTGGGTTTACCGGCTTCAGCACTCTGTTGGAGTAAAAACAACACTTCATCGAGACATTTGATCATGACATTGGTACCCAATATGACATATGGATCCTTGTGGTTAGGCTTGTCCTGGACCACTAAAATACCCTGGTTTTTCAACTGCACCCTCCCCACCTTTACTGTAGCTTCCCACTGTCCCTCTATGGTAACCGGAATACCATTAGTGGCTTCAAGGTTCATCTCAGGGTTAGGGGGTTCTAGCTTAACATCTGGCCAGAACTGCTTGTAAAGGGTACTGGGGATGGATGTCACCTGGGATCCAGTGTCTATCAAGGCGGAGATAGCGATGCCATCGATGACGATTGGTAAGTATGGACAGTCTCCCACATACTTGTGTTCCCAGCTGGACGTAGGGCCTGCACAGTCTACTCCTGGGGTTGGCCCTTCTCGCCCAGGGGTCGCTCGTTTAAAGGACGGGATTGCAGGTTGCGTCCTCCTAAGTCGTTCTGCTGACTGTTGCGGCGTCTGTCAGGACTGCGGCGGTCTGCAGGTTTTCCTCGCGACGGCTGTGTCTTTCTCCTCATCCACGGGACGTCGTCTGGACTGTCGGCGAGTAGAATCTTGTCCGATGGCCTTGCATCTGTCTTGGGTCTTCTCCCAGCTTGTAGCTTGGCCACGTCTTTCATCAGCTGCTCGACATTAGCACACAGTTGATCAAACCGGTCAGGTGTCACAGTCTGTGCACTGGACTGAATCGCAGGGATTGGAGATGTTGCTGCCGGCACGGAAGGGGTGTCAGCGTACTGCTGCTGCTGCGATGAAGCGGGATCAGGTACTTCAGCGAGTCGCTGTCCCCAGACTGTTAAGTCTCTCAAGGTATCAAACTCTGCGCCTGGGTTTTGTATGGACCACCAGCTTGCTTGCTTTCTATCCTCAGATAGTTTAAGGCCCACAATAAATTGTCCAATTAACGCTTTGTTCTCATCTCGAGCACTATCGGGATCGACTTGTTTTAACAGTCTGTATGCTTCTTGCAAGCGCAGTGAATAATCAAGGACAGTTTCTTGTGCCCCTTGGTTACAACGATAGAATGACAGTCTTAATCCAGCCTCGGTATGGCACTCAAAGACCCGGGTTAATTTAGCGAATATCTGCTCCACAGATTCCTGAACTTCTACAGGCCAGCTGCGGCTCTGCAGTTCGGCTGCACCGGTTAACTGTCCCATAATAACTGAAGCTCTTTGCTTACCGGTCATCGGGTACATGTCCAGGGCTTGGCATATCTTCCTCTGGAAGTTCTCCAAGGTGCTGGGTACACCGCTGTATTTGGGTAACCAGGTCGCACTAGGAACGTAGGGTAGAGACATCGGCATAATCGGAGCGGGTTGTGGTAGCATACCGCCGACTTGTTGCTGTCCATCAATAGGTATGTTTTGAGGTACCGCTTGGTCTTGCGGGGGCACCGCGTGATCGGGAGCCGGGTTACTCATGGTCGCTCCCCCTTAGTTAAGCGTTAGCCTTGCCCTCGGTTGCAAACGGAAGTGTCGGCCTCGCGGTGAGGAGTGAGGCACCACGGGAGTTTCCGGTTCCTGCTGCGTACGGAGGAAGTCGTCAGAGCGTGGGGGTGGGGCCAATCTTCGCGCCCTCTGCACAGTCACGCCCCTTCTTTTCCCGCCTTTTCGCGCAGCAATGGCGGACCAAATGTACAGTTCGATATTTACAGTCAATAAATAGCACACAATACCCGTGATAACGGGCCTGCTCGTATCCTGTTCGTGACGCCAAATTCTGACTCACCGTAGCCGGGGGTACACGTAGCGGGCGTTGTTTCTCCTCCAGTCACGGAACCGCGCCTGCGGTAGTGTAGGCCCGGTGGTCCAGATCAATAGGGGAATGGCGGAACAGTGGGGGTGATTTGTCTTCGTGACGCCACCTGCGGGTGTTCTGGTAACTTTACCAGCGCTGTTCGGGTCTCCGGGGGATGGTACACAGCGAGATGGAACGCTCCCCACAGGATGAGCGGGAATCCCCGGAGCCGGGAGCTGCGCAAGATGTTGTGAGGCAGCTGCGGGACGCTGCGCTGAATCCAGGAGTAATGCACAACCACACAAAGTCTCTTTTAGGTACCTTTACTGGATGGTAGTCAGGTACACTCGGACCGGGATAGTGAAGTTGGCACTTATGGAGTTTCACAGCAAGCAGTGTTAGGCTTCCTTTCTCTACTTCTGGTGCTAAGGTCGGGTGGATGTGGAATCCAGCCGGACCGGGCAGTTTGTTCAATGGAACTTGCTTCACCTGGTTAGCAGCACTGAGGGCACTGTAAAAGGGTCTGAGCAGGATCAGTACTCTTCCCTGGGCTCTCGTGGGTAGGTGCATCAGGTGGAACAGGTGGCTAAACCTCCTGTTGGATGTGCTGGTTCTCTGTGAGGGCTTTGTAGCTTCCACAGCTTCGGTTCCAGTAACCGGATGGTTTGGAAAGAGTTGGATTAACTCTGTATTCCTGAGAGGTGTTCTCCTTCTTCCTATTATCCCAATTGCAGGGATCTCCACTGGCTAACAGGCTAGCAGGGCCTAGTGTGTTCCTCATAGGGTGGAGGTTTCACACAGGCAGGCAGCTCTTGTAGCGTCTACCACACTCTGGAGTTTCTCCCTCTAAGACTCTATTTATAGGGGGAACTGGTTAGAAGTCACCAGTGTAGCTCCCCCTAGAGGCTCGGGGTGAAACCAGGTGTTCTAAGTGTTGTTTGTGTTTGTGGGTTTTGCTGTGCTGTTACTTACTCCATTGTGCCTAAGGATTTCTGTGGTGCCCAACAGGTGCCAGGGTGCCACATCTATACTGTGTGTAATCTCTGTATACTCTGTGTAATGTGTCTATACTCTGTGTAATGTGTCTATACTGTGTGTAATATCTCTATACTGTGTGTAATGTGTCTATACTGTGTGTAATGTGTCTATACTGTGTGTCATGTGTGTATACTGCCTGTAATGTGTCTATACTGTGTGTAATGTGTCTATACTGTGTGTAATGTGTCTATACTGTGTGTCATCTCTGTATACTGTGTGTAATGTGTCTATACTGTGTGTAATGTCTCTATACTGTGTGTCATGTGTATATACTGTGTGTCGTCTCTGTATACTGTCTGTAATGTGTCTATACTGTGTGTAATGTCTCTATACTGTGTGTAATGTCTGTATACTGTGTGTAATGTCTCTATGCTCTGTGTAATGTGTCTATACTGTCTGTAATGTGTGTATACTCTCTGTAATGTGTCTATACTGTGTCTAATGTGTCTATATTGTGTGTAATCTCTGTATACTGTGTGTAATGTGTCTATACTGTGTGTAATGTGTCTATACTGTGTGTCATGTGTGTATACTGTCTGTAATGTGTCTATACTCTCTCTAATGTGTCTATACTGTGTGTAATCTCTGTCTACTCTGTGTAATGTGTCTATTCTGTGTGTAGTGTCTCTATACTGTGTGTCATGTGTATATACTGTGTCATCTGTGTATACTGTCTGTAATGTGTCTATACTGTGTGTAGTGTCTCTAAACTGTGTGTAATCTCTGTATACTGTGTGTAATGTGTCTATACTGTGTGTAATGTCTCTATACTGTGTGTCATGTGTATATACTGTGTCATCTCTATATACTGTCTGTAATGTGTCTATACTGTGTGTAATGTGTCTATACTGTGTGTAATGTCTCTATACTGTGTGTCATGTGTATATACTGTGTGTCATCTCTGTATACTGTGTGTAATGTGTCTATAGTGTGTGTAATGTCTCTATACTGTGTGTCATGTGTATATACTGTGTCATCTCTATATACTGTCTGTAATGTGTATATACTGTGTGTAATGTCTGTTTACTGTGTGTAATCTCTGTATACTGTGTGTAATATCTCTATACTCTGTGTAATGTGTCTATACTGTCTGTAATGTGTGTATACTCTCTGTAATGTGTCTATACTGTGTCTAATGTGTCTACACTGTGTGTAATATCTCTATACTGTGTTTAATGTGTCTATACTATGTGTAATGTGTCTATACTGTGTGTCATGTGTCTATACTGTGTGTAATGTGTGTATACTGTGTGTCATGTGTCTATACTGTGTGTAATGTGAGTATACTGTCTGTAATGTGTCTATACTCTCTCTAATGTGTCTATACTGTGTGTAATCTCTGTATACTCTGTGTAATGTGTCTATACTGTGTGTAATGTGTCTATACTGTGTGTCATCTCTGTATACTGTGTGTAATGTGTCTATACTGTGTGTAATGTCTCTATACTGTGTGTCATGTGTATATACTGTGTCATCTCTGTATACTGTCTGTAATGTGTCTATACCGTGTGTAATGTCTCTATACTGTGTGTAATGTCTGTACACTGTGTGTAATGTATCTATACTCTGTGTAATATGTCTATACTGTCTGTAATGTGTGTATACTGTCTGTAATGTGTCTATACTGTGTCTAATGTGTCTATACTGTGTGTAATCTCTGTATACTGTCTGTAATGTGTCTATACTGTGTGTAATATCTCTATACTGTGTGTAATGTATCTATACTGTGTGTAATGTGTCTATACTGTGTGTCATGTGTCTATACTCTGTGTAATGTGTTATACTGTCTGTAATGTGTCTATACTCTCTCTAATGTGTCTATACTGTGTGTAATCTCTGTCTACTCTGTGTAATGTGTCTATACTGTGTGTAGTGTCTCTATACTGTGTGTCATGTGTATATACTGTGTCATCTGTGTATACTGTCTGTAATGTGTCTATACTGTGTGTAGTGTCTCTATACTGTGTGTAATCTCTGTATACTGTGTGTAATGTGTCTATACTGTGTGTAATGTCTCTATACTGTGTGTCATGTGTATATACTGTGTCATCTCTGTATACTGTGTGTAATGTGTCTATAGTGTGTGTAATGTCTCTATACTGTGTGTCATGTGTATATACTGTGTCATCTCTATATACTGTCTGTAATGTGTCTATACTGTGTGTAATGTCTATTTACTGTGTGTAATCTCTGTATACTGTGTGTAATATATCTATACTCTGTGTAATGTGTCTATACTGTCTGTAATGTGTGTATACTCTCTGTAATGTGTCTATACTGTGTGTAATATCTCTATACTTTGTGTAATGTGTCTATACTATGTGTAATGTGTCTATACTGTGTGTCATGTGTCTATACTGTGTGTAATGTGAGTATACTGTCTGTAATGTGTCTATACTCTCTCTAATGTGTCTATACTGTGTGTAATCTCTGTATACTCTGTGTAATGTGTCTATACTGTCTGTAATGTGTCTATACTGTGTGTCATCTCTGTATACTGTGTGTACTGTGTCTATACTGTGTGTAATGTCTCTATACTGTGTGTAATGTGTCTATACTGTGTGTAATGTGTCTATACTGTGTGTAATGTGTCTATACTGTGTGTCATCTCTACAATTGAAAAGCAAAGTGCACTTTATTAAAAATAGCAGCGCCTGCTGCATTTAAAAAGTGATGCAACACTGCACACACATATAGGTGACCACATGAATATATGTAATTAACAAGCCAAGTTCAGACATGACCTAACAGCCAATATAGTACAAGTGATTTGCCCCAAAGTGGGTGCACAGCAAATATATAGATCACAAAGTACACATAGACAACTCAATTCATGGGTCAAAGTGTTACCTATTGGTGGCAGTGGCCACTGCCACCAATAGGTAACACTTTGACCCATGAATTGAGTTGTCTATGTGTACTTTGTGATCTATATATTTGCTGTGCACCCACTTTGGGGCAAATCACTTGTACTATATTGGCTGTTAGGTCATGTCTGAACTTGGCTTGTTAATTACATATATTCATGTGGTCACCTATATGTGTGTGCAGTGTTGCATCACTTTTTAAATGCAGCAGGCGCTGCTATTTTTAATAAAGTGCACTTTGCTTTTCAATTGTGGCCTGACTCCTGGTTGTTTTATATGAAATATACGTTGGTTTTGGAGGGCCTTATACATTGTAAAGGGTTTTCTGAATCTTGTGTGTCATCTCTGTATACTGTGTGTAATGTGTCTATACTGTGTGTAATGTGTCTATACTGTGTGTCATGTGTATATACTGTGTGTCATCTCTGTATACTGTGTGTAATGTGTCTATACTGTGTGTAATGTCTCTATACTGTGTGTAATGTCTCTATGCTCTGTGTAATGTGTCTATACTGTCTGTAATGTGTGTATACTCTCTGTAATGTGTCGATACTGTGTCTAATGTGTCTATATTGTGTGTAATCTCTGTATACTGTGTGTAATGTGTCTATACTGTGTGTAATGTGTCTATACTGTGTGTAATGTGTCTATACTGTGTGTCATGTGTGTATACTGTCTGTAATGTGTCTATACTCTCTCTAATGTGTCTATACTGTGTGTAATCTCTGTCTACTCTGTGTAATGTGTCTATTCTGTGTGTAGTGTCTCTATACTGTGTGTCATGTGTATATACTGTGTCATCTGTGTATACTGTCTGTAATGTGTCTATACTGTGTGTAGTGTCTCTAAACTGTGTGTAATCTCTATATACTGTGTGTAATGTGTCTATACTGTGTGTAATGTCTCTATACTGTGTGTCATGTGTATATACTGTGTCATCTCTGTATACTGTCTGTAATGTGTCTATACTCTCTAATGTGTCTATACTGTGTGTAATCTCTGTATACTCTGTGTAATGTGTCTATACTGTGTGTAATCTCTGTATACTGTCTGTAATGTGTCTATACTGTGTGTAATTTGTCTATACTGTGTGTAATGTGTCTATGCTGTGTGGCATGTGTCTATACTGTGTGTAATGTGTGTATACTGTCTGTAATGTGTCTATACTGTGTGTCATCTCTGTATCCTGTCTGTAATGTGTCTATACTGTGTGTAATGTCTCTATACTGTGTGTAATGTGTCTATACTGTGTGTCATGTGTATATACTGTGTGTCATCTCTGTATACTGTCTGTAATGTGTCTATTATTATTAATATTATTTATTTATATAGCGCCATTATATTCCATGGCGCTTTCCATGCTAAAATATACTGTGTGTCATCTCTGTATACTGTCTGTAATGTGTCTATACTGTGTGTAATATGTCTATACTGTGTGTAATGTCTGTATAATGTGTGTAATGTCTCTATACTGTGTGTAATGTGTCTATACTGTGTGTAATGTCTGTATAATGTGTGTAATGTCTCTATACTCTGTGTAATGTGTGTATACTCTCTGTAATGTGTCTATACTCTGTCTAACGTGTCTATTCTGTGTGTAATCTCTGTATACTGTCTGTAATGTGTCTATACTGTGTGTAATGTGTCTATACTGTGTGTAATGTCTCTATACTGTGTGTAATCTCTGTATAATGTGTGTGTAATGTGTCTATACTGTGGTGTAATGTGTCTATACTGTGTGTAATGTGTCTATACTGTCTGTAAAGTGTCTATACTGTGTCTAATGTGTCTATACTGTGTGTAATCTCTGTATACTGTGTGTATGTGTCTATACTGTGTGTAATGTGTCTATACTGTGTGTAATGTGTATATACTGTCTGTAATGTGCCTATACTGTGTGTAATGTGTCTATACTGTGTGTAATGTCTGCATACTGTCTGTAATGTGTGTATACTCTGTGTATACTCTGTGTATAATGTGTGTATTCTCTGCATACTGTCTGTCTATAACAATGTCTCATGTATGTTTATACTGTGTGCTTTTCTCCTCACCCCTCCACCACTGAGCCGCATCTCTCCTCAACCCTACACCACTAAGCCGCTTCTCTCCTCACCCCTCCACCACTAAGCCGCTTCTCTCCTCACCCCTCCACCGCTGTGCCGTTTCTCTCCTCACCCCTCCACCACAGACCCCATCTCTCCTCACCCCTCCACCACAGAGCCGCATCTCTCCTCACCCCTCCACCACAGAGCCGCATCTCTCCTCACCCCTCCACCACAGAGCCGCATCTCTCCTCACCCCTCCACCACAGAGCCGCATCTCACCTCACCCCTCCACCACAGAGCCGCATCTCTCCTCACCCCTCCACCACAGAGCCGCATCTCTCCTCACCCCCTCTCACCACAGAGCCGCCTCTATACTCTGCTACCCACAGAGCCGCCTCGATGCTCTGCTACCCAGAGAGCCGCCTTGATGCTCTGCTACCCACAGAGCCGCCTCGATGCTCTGCTACTTACAGAGCCTCCTCTATACTCTGCTACTCCCCACACCCACCTCGATACTCTGCTACCCACAGAGCCGCCTCAATACTCTGCTACCCACAGAGCCGCCTCGATACTCTGCTACCCACAGAGCCGCCTCGATACTCTGCTACCCATAGAGCCGCCTCGATACTCTGCTACCACAGAGCCGCCTCTATACTCTGCTACCCACAGAGCCGCCTGTATACTCTGCTACCCACAGAGCCGCTTCGATACTCTGCTACCACAGACGCCTCGATACTCTGCTACCCACTGACCCGCCTCTATACTGATACCCACTGACCCGCCTGTATACACACAATTCATTTCACCGCACTCCCGATGCAATTGCATCGGGCCTTTTTACTAGTATTGTAAAATTAGTAGTCCTTCCGTGTAGAGTTTGGTTGATATATACTCCAGCTATGTACCCTACAGTACAGAAAATTCTTTGAAGATTACCTGTCCTTAAAATAGGAGAAAATACACTATTTTAAAAATGGATAGGACACCTATACGGCTGTGTACACGGCCTTGGCCTTGGACTGTATGGCTGATCAGGTAGTGTTGGTGACCTTGGGCTGGATGGCTGATGGGCTCACAAGTACTGTTTGCTTGATAAACCTTCCAGCTACTTGTCTGAATTAGAAGCAAATTGAAGAATTTTTCTTTCTAAAATGGTAGAAAACACACCTATCTTGGTGATGGAAAGGACAGCTAGAGGGGATATGGAGGAGGCTGTTATTTAGATATTTTGATAGGTGAAATTTCAACAATTTGCTGATAATTTATGGAAAGTACAGGATAAATAAGTTTGATTCTGGTGCATTTTTAAAATAGTGTCATTGTTCAAATATGACCATATTAGGTTCTTCTACTGGTTTTCTAACACTGATAAATTGGCAGGCTTTACACAAGCATTTAGGGCCGGATAGCTGATGGGGCTCTGTCAGCGGCTTTAGCAAGTCTGGCTCATGGGGCCGTGTCGGTGACCTCGAGCCGTCTGGCTGACGTAGCTCTGTCGGCGGCCTCGGGCAGTCTGGCTGATGAGGCCGTGTCAGCGACCTTGGGCCGGTTGGCAGATGGGGCCCTGTCGGTGGCCTGGGACATGATGGTAGATGGGTCCATGTCGGCGGCAATGGGCCTTATAGCTGATGGAACCTCATCGGCGGACTTAGGCCGGATGTCTGATGGGGACGTCTCGGTGGCCTCTGGCCAGATGGCTAATGTTGTCAATAGATATTACATATTTACATATATGTTGTAAAATTAGTAGTTCTTCCATGTAGAGTTTGGTTGCTATATACTCCAGCTATGTATTCTACAGTTCAGAAAAGTCTTTGAAGATTACCTGTCCTTAAAATAGGAGAAAATACCCTATATTTTAAAAATAGGTAGGACACCTAGACGGCTGTGTACACGGCCTTGGCCTTGGGCTGTATGGCTGATCAGGTTGTGTTGGTGGCCTTGGGCTGTATGGCTGATCAGGCTGTCTTGGTGGCCTTGGGCTGGATGGCTGATGGGCTCACAAGTACTGTTTGCTTGATAAACCTTCCAGCTACTTGTCTAAATTAGAAGCAAATTGAAGATTTTTTCTTTCTAAAATGGTAGAAAACACACCTATCTTGGTGATGGAAAGGACAGCTAGAGGGGATATGGAGGAGGCTGTTATTTAGATTTTTTGATAGGTGAAATTTCAACAATTTGCTGATAATTTATGGAAAGTACAGGATAAATAAGTTTGATTCTGGTGCATTTTTAAAATAGTGTCATTGTTCAAATATGACCATATTAGGTTCTTCTACTGGTTGTCCAACACTGATAATTTGGCAGGCTTTACACAAGCATTTAGGGTCGGATGTCTGATGAGGCCGTGTCGGTGGCCTCTTGCCAGATGGCTAATGTTGTCAATAGATATTATTAACATATATCTATCTATATACATAATAACCAGTTTTGCACTTCCGGCCACTGTGCCGCTATCGCGAGCGCATGCGCCATTGCGAGCCGCCTACACCGGCCGGAAGCGCAATAATCCTGCCGCCACACACCCGCCCGCCGTTCACCCGCTGACCCGCCACATCCTCCATCTCCCCGCCGCTCACCCACTCCCCCGCCACATCCTCCCGCTCCCCCGACCAGCGCCGACCGCCGCCTCGCGCACACGCGGCGCGACCCGCAATTACCGCCCAGCTCCCACTACCGAGCACACAGTGCCACCCCAGACCGCCCACAGCCGCGCACTGCATCGATGACGTCACGGCCCGTCCCGCCCCTATCCCCAGATCCCCTCAGTGTCTGCACCAATATATGTATACAATGTGTGTCTACTCTCTGTAATGTCTGTATACTGTGTGTAATGTCTCTATACTGTGTGTAATCTCTGTCTACTCTGTGTAATGTCTGTATACTGTCTGTAATGTGCGTATACTGTGTCTAATGTCTCTATACTTTGTGTAATCTCTGTATACTGTGTGTAATGTGTCTATACTTTGTGTAATGTGTCTATACTATGTGTCATGTGTCTATACTGTGTGTAATGTGTGTATACTGTCTGTAATGTGTCTATACTCTCTCTAATGTGTCTATACTGTGTGTAATGTGTCTATACTGTGTGTAATGTGTCTATACTGTGTGTCATGTCTGTATACTGTGTGTAATGTCTCTATACTGTGTCATGTGTATATACTGTGTGTCATCTCTGTATACTGTCTGTAATGTGTCTATACTGTGTGTAATGTCTCTATACTGTGTGTAATGTCTGTATATTCTGTTTAATGTGTCTATACTGTGTGTAATGTGTCTATACTGTGTGTCATCTCTGTATACTGTGTGTAATGTCTCTATACTGTGTCATGTGTATATACTGTGTGTCATCTCTGTATACTGTCTGTAATGTGTCTATACTGTGTGTAATGTCTGTATACTGTGTGTAATGTCTGTATACTGTGTGTAATGTGTCTATACTGTGTGTAATGTCTCTATACTGTGTGTAATGTCTGTATACTGTGTGTAATGTCTCTATACTGTGTGTAATGTGTCTATACTGTTTGTAATGTGTGTATACTCTCTGTAATGTGTATATACTGTGTAATGGGTCTATACTGTGTGTAATCTCTGTATACTGTCTGTAATGTGTCTACTGTGTGTAATGTCTCTATACTGTGTGTAATCTCTGTATACTGTGTGTAATGTGTCTATAATGTGTGTAATCTCTGTATACTGAGTGTAATGTGTCTATACTGTGTGTAATGTGTCTATACTGTGTGTAATGTGTGTATACTGTGTGTATACTGTCTGTAATGTCTCTATACTTTGTGTAATCTCTGTATACTGTCTGTAATGTGCCTATACTGTGTGTAATGTGGCTATACTGTATTTAATATGTGTATACTCTCTGTAATGTGTCTATACTCTCTCTAATGTGTCTATACTGTGTGTAATCTCTGTATACTGTGTGTAATATGTCTATACTGTGTGTCATCTGTATATTCTGTTTCATCTCTGTATACTGTCTGTAATGTGTCTATACTGTGTGTAATGTCTGTATACTGTGTGTAATGTCTGTATACTGTGTGTAATGTATCTATACTCTGTGTAATGTGTCTATACTGTCTGTAATGTGTGTATACTGTCTGTAATGTGTCTAAAGTGTCTATACTGTGTGTAATCTCTGTATACTGTCTGTAATGTGTCTATACCGTGTTTAATATGTCTATACTGTGTGTAATGTGTCTATACTGTCTGTAATGTGTGTATACTGTCTGTAATGTGTCTATACTGTGTCTAATGTGTCTATACTGTGTGTAACCTCTTTATACTGTCTGTAATGTGTCTATACAGTGTGTAATATCTCTATACTGTGTGTAATGTGTCTATACTGTGTGGCATGTGTCTATACTCTGTGTAATGTGTCTATACTGTCTGTAATGTGTCTATACTCTCTCTAATGTGTCTATACTGTGTGTAATCTCTGTATACTCTGTGTAATGTGTCTATACTGTGTGTAATGTGTCTATACTGTGTGTAATGTCTCTATACTGTGTGTCATGTGTATATACTGTGTGTCATCTCTGTATACTGTCTGTAATGTGTCTATACTGTGTGTAATGTCTCTATACTGTGTGTAATGTCTGTATACTGTGTGTAATGTATCTATACTCTGTGTAATGTGTCTATACTGTCTGTAATGTGTGTATACTGTCTGTAATGTGTCTATACTGTGTCTAATGTGTCTATACTCTGTGTAATCTCTGTATACTGTCTGTAATGTGTCTATACTGTGTGTAATATCTCTATACTGTGTGTAATGTGTCTATACTGTGTGTAATGTGTCTATACTGTGTGGCATGTGTCTATACTCTGTGTAATGTGTGTATACTGTCTGTAATGTGTCTATACTCTCTCTAATGTGTCTATACTGTGTGTAATCTCTGTATACTCTGTGTCATCTCTGTATACTGTGTCTAATGTGTCTATACTGTGTGTAATGTCTCTATACTGTGTGTCATGTGTATATACTGTGTGTCATCTCTGTATACTGTGTGTAATGAGTCTATACTGTGTGTAATGTCTCTATACTGTGTGTCATGTGTATATACTGTGTGTCATCTCTGTATACTGTCTGTAATGTGTTTATACTGTGTGTAATGTCTGTATACTGTGTGTAATGTCTGTATACTGTGTGTAATGTCTCTATACTCTGTGTAATGTGTCTATACTGTCTTTAATGTGTGTATACTCTCTGTAATGTGTATATACTGTGTCTAATGGGTCTATACTGTGTGTAATCTCTGTATACTGTCTGTAATGTGTCTATTGTGTGTAATGTCTCTATACTGTGTGTAATCTCTGTATACTGTGTGTAATGTGTCTATAATGTGAGTAATCTCTGTATACTGTGTGTAATGTGTCTATAATGTGAGTAATCTCTGTATACTGTGTGTAATGTGTCTATACTTGTGTGTAATGTGTCTATACTGTGTGTAATGTGTGTATACTGTGTGTAATGTGTGTATACTGTCTGTAATGTCCCTATACTTTGTGTAATCTCTGTATACTGTCGGTAATGTGTCTATATTGTGTGTAATGTGGCTATACTGTGTGTCATGTGTCTATACTGTGTGTAATATGTGTATACTCTGTAATGTGTCTATACTCTCTCTGATGTGTCTATACTGTGTGTAATCTCTGTATACTTTGTGTAATGTGTCTATACTGTGCGTCATCTCTGTATACTGTGTGTAATGTGTCTATACTGTGTGTAATGTGTCTATACTGTGTGTCATGTGTATATACTGTGTGTCATCTCTGTATACTGTCTGTAATGTGTCTATACTGTGTGTAATGTCTCTATACTGTGTATAATGTCTGTATACTGTGTGTAATGTGTCTATACTGTGTGTAATGCCTCTATACTGTGTGTAATGTCTGTATACTGTGTGTAATGTCTCTATACTCTGTGTAATGTGTCTATACTGTCTGTAATGTGTTATACTGTCTGTAATGTGTCTATACTGTGTCTAATGTGTCTATACTGTGTGTAATCTCTGTATACTGTCTGTAATGTGTCTATACTGTGTGTAATATCTCTATACTGTGTGTAATGTGTCTATACTGTGTCTAATGTGTCTATACTGTGTGGCATGTGTCTACACTGTGTGTAATGTCTCTATACTCTGTGTAATGTGTCTATACTGTTTGTAATGTGTGTATACTCTCTGTAATGTGTATATACTGTGTCTAATGGGTCTATACTGTGTGTAATCTCTGTATACTGTCTGTAATGTGTCTATTGTGTGTAATGTCTCTATACTGTGTGTAATCTCTGTATACTGTGTGTAATGTGTCTATAATGTGAGTAATCTCTGTATACTGTGTGTAATGTGTCTATAATGTGAGTAATCTCTGTATACTGTGTGTAATGTGTCTATACTTGTGTGTAATGTGTCTATACTGTGTGTAATGTGTGTATACTGTGTGTAATGTGTGTATACTGTCTGTAATGTCCCTATACTTTGTGTAATCTCTGTATACTGTCGGTAATGTGTCTATATTGTGTGTAATGTGGCTATACTGTGTGTCATGTGTCTATACTGTGTGTAATATGTGTATACTCTGTAATGTGTCTATACTCTCTCTGATGTGTCTATACTGTGTGTAATCTCTGTATACTTTGTGTAATGTGTCTATACTGTGTGTCATCTCTGTATACTGTGTGTAATGTGTCTATACTGTGTGTAATGTGTCTATACTGTGTGTCATGTGTATATACTGTGTGTCATCTCTGTATACTGTCTGTAATGTGTCTATACTGTGTGTAATGTCTCTATACTGTGTGTAATGTCTGTATACTGTGTGTAATGTGTCTATACTGTGTGTAATGCCTCTATACTGTGTGTAATGTCTGTATACTGTGTGTAATGTCTCTATACTCTGTGTAATGTGTCTATACTGTCTGTAATGTGTGTATACTCTCTGTAATGTGTATATACTGTGTCTAATGGGTCTATACTGTGTGTAATGTCTGTATACTGTCTGTAATGTGTCTACTGTGTGTAATGTCTGTATACTGTGTGTAATGTCTATATACTGTGTGTAATGTATCTATACTCTGTGTAATGTGTCTATACTGTCTGTAATGTGTGTATACTGTCTGTAATGTGTCTATACTGTGTCTAATGTGTCTATACTGTGTGTAACCTCTTTATACTGTCTGTAATGTGTCTATACAGTGTGTAATATCTCTATACTGTGTGTAATGTGTCTATACTGTGTGGCATGTGTCTATACTCTGTGTAATGTGTGTATACTGTCTGTAATGTGTCTATACTCTCTCTAATGTGTCTATACTGTGTGTAATCTGTGTATACTCTGTGTAATGTGTCTATACTGTGTGTAATGTGTCTATACTGTGTGTAATGTGTCTATACTTTGTGTAATCTCTGTATACTGTGTGTAATGTGTCTATACTGTGTGTAATGTGTCTACACTGTGTGTCATCTCCTTATACTGTCTGTAATGTGTTTATACTGTGAGTAATGTCTGTATACTGTCTGTAATGTGTCTTTACTGTGTGAAATGTCTCTATACTTCGGGCAATCTCTGTATACTGTGTGTAATGTGTCTATACTGTGTGTAATGTCTCTATACTCTGTGTCATGTGTATATACTGTGTGTCATCTCTGTATACTGTCTGTAATGTGTCTATACTGTGTGTAATGTCTCTATACTGTGTGTAATGTCTGCATACTCTGTGTAATGTGTCTATACTGTCTGTAATGTGTGTATACTGTCTGTAATGTGTCTAAAGTGTCTATACTGTGTGTAATCTCTGTATACTGTCTGTAATGTGTCTATACCGTGTTTAATATGTCTATACTGTGTGTAATGTGTCCATACTGTCTGTAATGTGTGTATACTCTCTGTAATGTGTCTATACTGTGTCTAATGTGTCTATACTGTGTGTAATCTCTGTATACTGTCTGTAATGTGTCTATACTGTGTGTAATGTGTCTATACTGTGTGTAATGTGTCTATACTGTGTGTAATCTCTGTATACTGTGTGTAATGTGTATATACTGTCTGTAATGTGTCTATACTGTGTGTAATGTGTCTACACTGTGTGTCATCTCTGTATGCTGTGTGTAATGTGTCTATACTGTGTGTAATGTGTCTACACTGTGTGTCATCTCTGTATACTGTCTGTAATGTGTCTATACTGTGTGTAATGTCTGTATACTGTCTGTAATGTGTCTTTACTGTGTGTAATGTCTCTATACTTTGTGCAATCTCTGTATACTTTGTGTAATGTGTCTATACTGTGTGTAATGTGTCTATACTGTGTGTAATGTGTATATACTGTCTGTAATGTGCCTATACTGTGTCCAATGTGTTATACTGTGTGTAATGTCTGCATACTGTTTGTAATGTGTGTATACTCTGTGTATACTCTGTGTATAATGTGGGTAATCTCTGCATACTGTCTGTCTTTACAATGTCTCATGTATGTTTATACTGTGTCCTTCTCTCCTCACCTCTCCACCACTGAGCCGCATCTCTCCTCACCCCTCCACCACTAAGCCGCTTCTCTCCTCACCCCTCCACCACAGCCGCATCTCTCCTCACCCCTCCACCACATAGCCGCATCTCTCCTCACCCCTCCACCACAGAGCCGCTTCTCTCCTCACCCCTCCACCACAGAGCCTCATCTCTCCTCACCCCTCCACCACAGAGCCGCATCTCTCCTCACCGCTCCACCACAGAGCCGCTTTTCTCCTCACCCCTCCACCACAGAGCCGCTTCTCTCCTCACCCCTCCACCACAGAGCCGCATCTCTCCTTACCCCTCCACCGCAGAGCCGCATCTCTCCTCACCCCTCCATCCCAGAGCCGCCTCTATACTCTGCTACCCACAGAGCCGCCTCTATACTCTGCTACCCACAGAGCCACCTCGATACTCTGCTACCCACAGAGCCACCTCGATACTCTGCTACCCACAGAGCCGCCTCTATACTCTGCTACTCACAGAGCCGCCTCTATACTCTGCTACCCACAGAGCCGCCTCGATACTCTGCTACCCACAGAGCCGCCTCGATGCTCTGCTACCCACAGAGCCGCCTCGATGCTCTGCTACCCACAGAGCCGCCTCGATGCTCTGCTACCCACAGAGCCGCCTCGATGCTCTGCTACCCACAGAGCCGCCTCAATGCTCTGCTACCCAGAGAGCCGCCTCGATACTCTGCTACCCACAGAGCCGCCTCTATACTCTGCTACTCACACACCCGCCTCGATACTCTGCTACCCACAGAGCCGACTCGATACTCTGCTACCCACAGAGCCGCCTCGATACTCTGCTACCCACAGAGCCGCCTCGATGCTCTGCTACCCACAGAGCCGCCTCGATACTCTGCTACCCACAGAGCCGCTTCTATACTCTGCTACGCACTGACCCCCTTTATACTCTGCTACCCACTGACCCCCTCTATACTCTGCTACCCACTGACCCCCTCTATACTCTGCTACCCACAGAGCCGCCTCTATACTCTGCTACCCACAGAGCCGCCTCTATACTCTGCTTCCCACAGAGCCGCCTCTATACTCTGCTACCCACAGAGCCGCCTCTATCCTCTGCTACCCACAGAGCCGCCTCTTTACTCTGCTACCCACAGAGCCGCCTCTATACTCTGCTACCCACAGAGCCGCCTCTATACTCTGCTTCCCACAGAGCCGCCTCTATACTCTGCTACCCACAGAGCCGCCTCTATCCTCTGCTACCCACAGAGCCGCCTCTTTACTCTGCTACCCACAGAGCCGCCTCTATACTCTGCTACCCACAGAGCCGCATCGATACTCTGCTACCCACAGACCCGCCTCGATACTCTGCTACCCACTGACCCGCCTCTATACTCTGATACCCATTGACCCGCCTGTATACACACAATTAATTTCACCGCGCTCCCGATACAATTGCATCGGGCCTTTTTACTAGTGTTGTAAAATTAGCAGTCCTTCCATGTAGAGTTTGGTTGATATATACTCCAGCTATGTACCCTACAGTACAGAAAATTCTTTGAAGATTACCTGTCCTTAAAATAGGAGAAAATACCCTATTTTAAAAATGGATAGGACACCTAGACGGCTGTGTACACGGCCTTGGCCTTGGGCTGTATGGCTGATCAGGTAGTGTTGGTGGCCTTGGGTTGGATGGCTGATGGGCTCACAAGTACTGTTTGCTTGATAAACCTTCCAGCTACTTGTCTAAATTAGAAGCAAATTGAAGATTTTTTCTTTCTAAAATGGTAGAAAACACACCTATCTTGGTGATGGAAAGGACAGCTAGAGGGGATATGGAGGAGGCTGTTATTTTGATTTTTTGATAGGTGAAATTTCAACAACTTGCTGATAATTTATGGAAAGTACAGGATAAATAAGTTTGATTCTGGTGCATTTTTAAAATAGTGTCATTGGTCAAATATAACCATATTAGGTTCTTCTACTGGTTGTCTAACACTGATAAGTTGGCAGGCTTTACACAAGCATTTAGGACCGGATGTCTGATAGGGCCGTGTCGGTAGCCTCTGGCCAGATGGCTAATGTTGTCAATAGATATTACATATTTACATTTATGTTGTAAAATTAGTAGTCGTTCCATGTAGGGTTTGGATTGGGTTGGATGGCTGATGTGGCCATGTCGGCATACTCTGGCCATGTACCTCATGGGCTCGTGTCAATATCCTTGGTCTGGGATGGCTGATGGGTTCACAAGTACTGTTTGCTTGATAAACCTTCCAGCTACTTGTCTAAATTAGAAGCAAATTTAAGATTTTTTTCTATCTGAATTGGTAAAAAAACAAAACAAAAAACAGAACAGCACAAATAATACTTTACAGTTTTTGGTGCAAACAGTCCTGAAACATGGTCCAGCTATATGATGAATCCAGAAAAAAAGAAGTCAGGCAGCACTCAAGTTATAGTAGAAAAAAACCTTTAATGAGCCTGTAAAAGTGGCACAACGTTTCGGTGCGGGGAATGCACCTTTCTCAAGGTGAGAGTACTTGAGAAAGGTGCATTCCCCGCACCGAAACGTTGTGCCACTTTTACAGGCTCATTAAAGCCTTTTTTCTACTATAATTTGAGTGCTGCCTGACTTCTTTTTATCCGAATTGGTAGATAACACACCTATCTTGGTGAAGGAAAGGACAGCTAGAGGGGATATGGAGGAGGCTGTTATTTGTTTTTTTAATTGGTGTAATTTCAACAATTTGCTGATAATTTATGGAAAGTACAGGGTAAATAAGTTCGATTCTGATGCCTTTTTAAAATGGTGTTATCCGTCAGATATGACCATGTTAGGTTCTTCTACTGGTCTTCTAACACTGAAGAAGTTGCCAGGCTCTAGAGTAGCATTTAGGGCAGTCTGGCAGCCTTAAGCAAGTAGCCTGATGGGGCCGTGTTGGCGGCTTCGGGTCGTCTGGCTGATGGTGCCCTGATGGAGGTGTTGGGTTGGAGGGCTGATGGGGCCCTGTCGGTGGCCAGAGTTTGATGGCTGATGGGCCCATGTCATCGTCCTCGGGCCAGTTAGCTGATAGGGCACTGTTGTCAGCCTTGGGATGTCTGGCTGATGGCCCCCTATCGGCGGCTTTGGGCTGGATGGCTGATGGGGCCCTGACAGCGGACTTTGTCAGTCTGGCTGATGGGGCCTGTTGGAGGTCTCAGGCTGGATGGCTGATAGGGCACTGTCGGCAGCCTTGGCTGATGAAATCCTGATGTTGGCCTTGGGCAGTCTGACTGATGGGGCCTTGTCAGTGGCCTTAAGAAGTCTAGCTGATGGGGTCCTGTAGGTGGCTCCAGGCAGTCTGACTGATGAAGCCCTTTCAGAGGCCTCTTGCCTGATTGCGGATGGGGCCCTGTCAGCATCCTGGGTCCGGATGGCTAATGGCGCCCCGTTGGCCTCAGACCGGATTGCTGTCTGGCTGATGGAGCCCTGTCAGCGGCCGCTGGCAGTCTGACTCATAGGACCCTGTTGGTGGCCTCGGGCAGTCTGGCTGATGGGTCCCTATCTGCGGCCTCCGGTAGTCTGACTGATGGGACCCTGTTAGCGGCCTCGGGCATTCTGGCTGATAGGTCCCTGTCTGCGGCCTCCAGTCGGATGGCTGATGGGGCCCTGTCGGTAGCCTCAGCCCGGATGGCTATTGGAGCCCCGTAGGCCTCAGACCAGATGGCTGATGGGGCCCTGTGTGCGGCCTCGGTCAGTCTGGCTGTTGCGGCACTGTTGGCGGTCTCAGGCAGTCTGGCTAATGGGGCTGTGTCATCGTCCTTAAGCCAGATGGCTGATTGGGCCCTGTTGGCGGCCTCAGGCTGTCTTGATGATGGTACCATGTTGACATTTTGGGTCCGGTTGCCTGATGGGGCCCTGTCAACAGCCTTAGGCCTGATGGCTGATGGGGCTGTGGTGGCGGTCCTAGTCTGACTGATGGGGCCCTGTCGGCGGCCTTATGTCAGGATACTGGTGGGGCCATGCCAGCGACCTCAGGCCGTCTTGCTGATGTTGCCATGTCAGCAGCCTCGGGCAGTCTGGCTGATGGGGCCATGTCAGCGTCCTCGGGCCGTCTTGCTGATGGAGCCGTGTCAGCAGCCTCGGGCTGGATGGCTGATGCGCCCATGTTGACAGCCTCGGGCCCGAAGACTAATGGGGCCATGTCGGCCTGATCATTTATGGAAAGTAATGGATAAATATGTTTCATTCTGATGCATTGTTAAAATGGTATCATCGGTCAGATATGACCAAGTTAGGTTCTTCTACTAGTCTCCTAAGGGTGGAAACACACTGTCATGCATCAAAAACAGAGCGTTTTTAATGCATGACAGTCTTGCAAGTGCTGGTCGTTTTTTCTGTGAGTGCGGTGCGTGTGGGTGTGTGTACATGGCTGTATGCATGAGAGTGTGGAGCGTGAGTCATTGTGTGGTGTGAGTCAGTGTGCTGCTGTCCGCGGTGCTGAACTTTGCTCGGCGGGATTTCTCAGCATGCTGAGTAATCCCGCCGAGCAAACTTCAGCACCGCTGACAGCATTTGTCACAGCAGCGGTGTTTGAAATTGTCGGGTTGCTGCCACAGCCACCAATCAGCTTTCACCACTGTGACAGCACAGCCCTGTCAGCTGCTGGCCAGTCTAGCTAATGGTATCTTGTTGTCGGTCCCGGGCAGTCTGGTTGATGGAGCCCTGTTGGCGGCCTTAAGCAGTCTGTCTGATGTGGCCCTGGTGGCTGCCTTGGCCAGTTTATCTGATGGGGTTCTGTTGGCAGCTCCAGTCAGTCTTGCTGATGGGTGTCTGTCGGTGGCCATGGTCCGGATTGTTGTTGGAGCTCTGTTGGTGACCTCAGGCAGTCTGGATGATGACGCACTATTGGCAGCCTCTGGCAGTCTAGTTGATGGGGTCCTGTTGGTTTCTTTGGACCGGATGACTGATTGGGCCTTGTGTGCGGCCCTGGGCAGTCTGGCTGATGGGGCCCTTTTGTCGGCCTTGGGCAGTCTAGATGATGGGGCCCTGTCTGCAGCCTCAGACCGGATGGCTGATGGGGCTTTGTCGGCCTCGGGGTTGGATGGCTGATGGGGCCATGTCGTTGGCCTCGGGCAGGATGGTATATGGGGCCCTCATAGAGTAAATAAGGAAGTGCCTCATCGGTTGGTATTATTCAATGCGTCGCTCGCTTGGGGATAGAAATAAAGAGGGCGCATTGAATAATAGCAACCGGTGAGGCGCTGTCTTATTTACTTTATGTGGTTATATGGTCCAGGATGGACTCCCTGAAAGTGGACATGCGCCTTATTGTGGGTAACAATTGTACCCGATAAAGCGTGCTGTTATTCAGTTTTTCTGTCTTATGGGGCCCTGACAGTGGCCTCGGACCGGATGGCTGATGGGACACTTTCGTCAGCCTTGGGCAGTCTGGCTGAGTAGCCTTATCGACAGTCTTAAGCAGTCTGGCTGATGTAGCCCTGTCAGCTTCCTCGGGCAACGTAGCTAATGGGTTTGTGTCCGCGGCCATTGGCCGGATTGTTGATTGGGCTCTGTCAGTGGCCTCAGGCAGTCTAGCTGATGGGGCCCTGTCAGCAGCCTCGGGCAGTCTGGCTGATTGGTCCCTGTCAGCGTCTTCGGACCAGATGGCTGATGGGTCCCTGTCGGCGGCCTCGGGCTGGATAGCTGATGGATGCCCAGTCGGCGGCCTTGGGACATCTGGCTGATGAGGCCATGTTGTCAGCCTCCAGCTGGATGGCTGTTGGGGCACTGTTGGCAACATCAGACCAGATGGCTGTTGAGGCCCTTTCGGCAGGCTTGGGCCAGATGGCTGATGGGGCCATGTTGGCGGCCTCGGGCCGTCTGGCTGATGGGGCCGTGTCGGTGGACTCTTGCCGTGTTCCTGATGGGGCCGTGTCGGTGGCCTTGGGCTTGATGGCTGGCAAGTCCTGTTTGATTGACAAACCTTTCATCTACTTTGTCTAAATTAGAAGCAAATTAAAGATTTTTTCTATCTAAAATGGTAGAAAACACACCTATCTTGGTGATGGAAAGGACAGCTAGAGGGGATATAGAGGAGGCTGTTATTTGTTTTTCTTGATGGGTGTAATTTCAACAATTTGCTGATAATTTATGGAAAGTACAGGATAAATAAGTTTCATTCTGATGCATTTTTAAAATGGTGTCATCAGTCAGATATGACCATGTTAGGTTCTTCTACTGGTCTTCTAACACTGATAAGTTGGCATGCTCCACACTAGCATTAAGCGCCGAATGGCTGATGGGGCCCTGTCGGCGGCCTCAGGCAGTCTAGGTGATAGGGTCCTGTCGACGGCCTCGTGCAGTGTGGCTGATGGGGCTTTGTCAGTGGCCTTGGGCAGCCTTGCTGATGGGGCCGTGTCAGCGTTCTTGGGCCCTTCTGCTGATGTTGCCATTTCTGTGGCTTAGGGCAGTCTGGTTGATGGGGCCCTGTTGGCGTCCTCGGGTCGCCTGGCAAATGGGGCCTTGTCGGCGACTTCAGGCTGTCTGGCTGATGGGGCCTTCTCAGTGGCCTCAGGTTTGGATGGCTGATGGGGCCCTGTCATCGGCCTTCAGCAGTCTGGATGATGGAGTAAAGAAGAAGAAATTCAGGGCCACTTGTCTTTGAGAAGGTTCCTTTATTCACATTACTTTAAAAACATCCTGCCGGACGCGTTTCAGACACACGGGCCTTAATCATCTGCATATAAAATCACAATAAAATTTTGTTTATAAAGGTATCCCATCTCCCCCCATTATGCTTAATTGATGACATCTGTTCATGATAAGCTTACATCAAGTTTGCTTAGACACATAACATCACCATATTGCACATTAAAGAACACTGTGGCGGACTGGGCCAGGCGGCAGGGAGGCATTTGCCCCCCAGGCCGGTGGATTAGCAAAAGTTCAGGGCCGCCCAGCCACCCTGAAAGTGAAATCATCATGCCGGTCACTCGGGGAAGCGACCGCCTGCCGGTGCGGCCGCACTCACCTGACAGCGGGATGCAGCAGGCATGTCGGGATGGGATGAGCCAGGGTTCAGACAGGGTTCAGAGGCGTGTCATGTACAGCTTGCTACGTCAGCACGCCTCTGACTGAACCCTGTCTGAACCCTCCAGAGCAGAGCACAGTACAGACAGGGTCAGGCGGTGCCATCCATTACTGTCTCTGTTGTGTCTGTGAGAGGCTGGCGGCCGCTGAGTGACAGGAGGAGGCCAGTCTGAGTCCCCCACTACCTGCCTGCTGCAAAGTGCAGTGCCTGCTGTTCTGTAAGTGTCCATATCCTATCCATGATATCCTAGCGGCTGTTAGTGGCCATCTGATTGAATCTGCATTGATGTATTCATCATCATTCTCTCCTAATATATTGATCTATTGACAATATATCATGACAAATGTGTATAGTGCACCCCCTGAATATACTGCACCCTTTATCTAGTACCTGTGTATTATACATAGGTACTATATACAGGGTGCAGTATACACAAGCATTATATACATGGTCCATACATTGTATAATATCGCACCCACTGTACATACTGCACCCTGTATATAGTACCTGTGTATACCGCACCCTGTATATACTGAACCCTGTATTTAATACTTGCATTTGTGCTGTTTCAATCCTGTTTTATAGTTTAAACTGTTATATTGATGCTTGTCTCTGCTGCCACCTGCTGGCCAGACCTTTCAATTCTTTCTGCCTTTCCTTGTCCAGCCTATGGGGGTGTGGCTCCTGCACGTGCTGTTCGTCTCTTCCTGTTTTGCCGAGTCATTAGGAGACATCTTTACTGCAGAGAGTTCTATCCTCATGGAGCTAGAGAAGCAAAGTTTTTGACCCACAAGTAGCGACTGCAGAGACAAGCTTCATACAAGACTTCAATGCCATGTTTTGGATCATTCATCTATGGAATAAACCAGCATTGTTTTCATCCTAACGTGTGTACGCTTATCTGAGACGCTGCTCCGGGTCCTGTCTGCCCCTCTTATTGGAAGTACAAAGGTAAGAAGGAACTCTCACCCCATTATACAATCAGCATGCCTTTATCGCCTTTAAGTGGGAACAGAACAGTCAAAAACTCTGGTTGAAAGCTCCTACCAGCTAGAAAACTGCCTTACAGCCCAACATCCAGCTATAGATCTCCATGTGCCCTGTCCCTCTGTGCATTAATCTGCCCAGCAACAAGCCTTGTGTATCTGTCTGCCTGCAGCAGTGCACGTCTGGACAAGCCTGGAGGAAGCTCTCCCACCTGCCACATCTTGTATCAGCTCTGCCTGTACTGTTATAAAGAACTGTTTTTATGCACCTGCGGTTTCCTTCTGCCACATCGCTTCCATAAGCCTGCAGTACACTATACCTCATTACTGCACATCGGCGAGCTGCGAACCCCAAGTTTCGTCAAAGCCACCTTGGGAATCCCATCCGGGAGTTCCCGCAGAGCCGCACAGCGATTTTCGGACCCCTATTCAAAAGTTGAGTTTTTTAAAGAGACAGTACACCTTTATTCAAAATGGCCGAAAAGGACCTCGGACAGGCTCATACTGCTGAAACAGAGCAAATACAGCCTGATACCGTCTACGATGAAGCCCAGGAGGCAGACCCCACGTCTCAAGCAGACCAAGTTACCCGACCAAAACGTTCTTATGAACCAACGGTAAAGGCAATTGAAAACTATCACGCTATGAAAGATGAGCTAAGTGAACGCCTGGAAGAACAGTGGGAACGTGTCGCCTCTTACATGTCGAGACTTGAACCCTTGTCAGGCGACGCTGCAAGCTTACAGTCTGTTATGGAACGGCTGAACGCCGCCCAGAAAAGGATACAAGAGACTGTCAACAAGGTACATTGCCCATCTAAAAGACTTTAATTCTGATGAATCCCTTTCAGACCTCAGTAAGGCGCTAGAGACGGACAAAGGGAGAGATGCCAAGGTCCAACACGCCATAAACAAGGCCGAACACCGTATCTCTCACCTGCAAGAAACCAGATCACACCGATCGACCTCATCTAAACGTTCCTCTCGGGCATCCAGGTCATCATCCTCAAGAAGTTCAACCATGAGCGACAGGATACTAGAGGCCCGCATAATAGCAGAGGAATCCAGGGTGAGACGTTCTTTCACTGAGAGAGAAGCAGAAGAAAAAAGGACAGAAGCAAGGGCAGAGGCAAAAAGGGCAGAAGCAGAGGTGGAAGCAAAAAGGACCGAAGCAGAAGCGGAGGCAAAAAGGGCGGAAGCGGAGATGGAAGCAAAAAGGACCGAAGCAGAAGCGGAGGCTCGAATACAGATCCTTCGGTCACAGATGGAAGAGGAGGTTGCGCTAGCTAAAGTAAGACTACTCGAGCAGGCATTGATCCAAGGTCTTGATCCAGCTAACTCGCCACCACTGTAAACGGATGATCCAGTCGATCGCACCAGAGACTATGTGCTAAACCGGGTACCTGTAGCGACCCCGGTCTACAGTACCGTCCAAGTCAACGACACCAAAACCCCCAACATACTTCTAAAGGTGCCAGTACCCTCGAAGGCGCCCGAGCTAATTAACGACAGTCGCCGAGAGATACCCTCTCAAACACAGTCACCACCACAAGATGGCAACCCAGCGTTTCCTGGCCCACCTTCACAGCTCAAGCGGTATTCGTCAGATTCTTCAAGGGCTAAACCACAGCTCAACCCTGCAGCAGCATCATTCTACCCGGAAACAGCTCATCCATTCACGCCAGGCGGCCCATACGCCCCAGGGGCATCACGAGTCGTCGTGGCAACAAGTGGTGAGAAGTCGGACATGTCCGAGTTTGCCAGGTTCATGGTGAGCAGAGAGCTAATCAGTACTAGTCTTGTGAATTTTGATGATCGTGCAGAGAACTACAGGGCCTGGAAAGCAACCTTCAAGGCAGCCATCGCCAATCTCAACCTAACCGAAGAACAGGAACTCGACCTCCTGATCAAGTGGTTGGGCCCAAGCTCTTCAAGCCGTATAAAGAGCCTCAGAACCGTCTATGTAGGACAAGCAGAAGCAGGTCTCGCCGCCGCATGGCAAAGGCTGGAACGCACCTTTGGCAGCGCGGAAGCAATAGAGAAAGCCCTATTCAAGAGACTGCAGGATTTCCCAAAGATCAACCTTAAAGAAGTCCACAAGCTCCAAGACCTAAGTGATCTGCTCATGGAGCTGGAGCTCGCCAAAAGAGACCCTCGTCTGTCCGAGCTGTGCTATCTGGATTCAGCCCACGGAGTAAACCCAATCGTGGTGAAGCTGCCATACAGTCTGCAGGAGAAATGGGCAACGTCAGTCTCAAGGTACAAAAGAGTGAACGAAGTCACCTTTCCCCCATTTATCCACTTCTGCAGATTCATTGACGAGCAGGCCCAGATGAGGAATGACCCCAGCCTCGACTTCCTAGTATCCAACACTTCGGCAGCTGCAGCAACTCCAGCATCAAGGTATGAAAGTGCTACACAAAAACCCAGAGACACTAAGAGAGCTGTGAGTGTTAGAAAGACCGAACTACCATCACCCGCAACGCCCACAGACGAACAGAACACTGTCTCCCCACAAGATAAGTCTTTCAATCGTGAATGTCCCATCCACAAAAAACCACACTCACTGACCAAGTGCAAGGGGTTTAGATCCAAAACCTTACAGGAGCGCAAGAAGATCCTCACTGAGCTTGGGATTTGCTTCAAATGCTGCGCATCACTTGAGCACATGGCCAAGGACTGTAAATCCACAGTCAAGTGTGGGGAGTGCCACAGCGAAAAGCACATTTCAGCCATGCATCCTACTCGGCTAGCTAGAGACACACCGGCTACAGTCACCACCGCTCCCGCTCCAAGTCATGGCGGGGAGCCACAAAATCAGACTGACACCGCCACAACTGTTTCCTGCTCATGCTCAGAGGTATGTGGAGAGGGCCGAATGGAGAAATGTTTGTGCCCGAATATGCCTCATCAAGGTTTATCCCGAGGGACGCCCAGAAAAGGCAATGAAGGTGTATGCCATCATAGACGACCAAAGCAACCGGTCCCTGGCAGGAACCAAATTCTTTGAAGCCTTCGGAATTAGTGGACCATCAGAACCCTACACCTTGAACACCTGCTCAGGCCGCATAGAGACTAACGGCAGAAGAGCCCGGGGATTCATTGCTTCTCCTATCAATGGGAAGACTGAAATACCTCTACCAACGCTCGTTGAATGTGACCAAATACCCAGCCACAGGAGTGAAATTCCTACCCCGGAAGCTGCACTTCATCAACCACACCTGAAACACCTAGCGAGCGTTATCCCACCTATAGACAACAACGCGGAGATTCTACTCCTGCTCGGCAGAGACAACCTGAGGGTACACAAGGTGCGACAACAGTGCAACGGACCCGACTATGCACCATACGCCCAGAGACTGGACTTGGGATGGGTAGTCATAGGAAATGTGTGTGTTGATCGATCAGAAATCGACTCCTTCAGGACCTACGTGCACGGAGATGGGTGCACAACCTGCCTAAGACCATTTCCTCATCACCATGAAGTGAAGGAGAAGCCCCCAGACTCAATACAGCTACCCGACGTCGCTTCTTCCCTGCGTACCGACAACTTAGGAAGATCAGTCTTTCACGCAACCTATGGTCTCCGAAGAACCGCGTCAGAGGGAGAGTCCGAGTATGGCACAGACGCGAGAGACTTTGTTGAAAAAGACTTTTACGTAGATGACGGGCTCCAATCACTACCGACCGAGGAAGCAGCCATTGATTTGCTCAAAAGGACCCAAGGTCCAGAGTTCCTGCTGAGACAGTCGGAGGAAGCTGTCCAGGAAAACTTCAGCATCCTAGATCCAGATAACGATCCAGATGTCCGAACTGAAGTCAACACCCTGGCCACCAGTGCAGAGGAAGCTTCCAACCTCGGCTGCCAACGTTTTGAACGTTTCTCCAGCTGGACAAGACTCGTCCGGACTGTCGCCAGGTTAGTGCACATCGCCAGATGCTATCGTACAGACCTAAAAAACAAAGACTGTCATCGCTGGCATGTGTGCCACAAACCCCTTTCTGCTGTGGACATCTCCCATGGTGAGTCCCTCATAATACGCCACCTCCAACAGAGTGAATTCGCCACCGAATGGAACTGTTTACACAACAAACAGCAGATTCCACTAAGAAGCCCTCTCGCCAATCTAAACCCGATTATGGACAGTTTTGGCTTACTTAGAGTCGGCGGTCGTTTAAATCAGGCTCGTTTCGGAGTCGCAGAACAAAATCCTCTCATCATTCCCAACAAACACCACGTTACAGTCTTGCTGATCCGACATCACCATGAAAGGACTGAACACCAAGGCAGGCAGATCACAGAGGGCGCCGTACGGTCGGCAGGCCTTTGGATCATTGGAATGAAGAGACGTGTAGCACAAATACTCCATGATTGTGTGCATTGTCGCAAAACGAGAGGAAAGCAACTGTGCCAACAAATGGCTGATCTGCCTGCAGACAGACTTTCTACGGAACCACCTTTCACCTACGTGGGCCTAGACGTGTTCGGACCATGGATGGTATCCTCACGCAGAACGCGTAGCAGCCGAGCAGACAATAAGCGGTGGGCTGTGCTATTCACCTGCATGAGTGTTCGAGCCGTTCACATTGAGGTGTTAGAATCCATGGATACTTCCTGCCTGATCAATGCCTTAAGGAGGTTCTTTGCCATTAGAGGACCAGTAAAGCAGCTGAGGTCCGACCGTGGCAGCAACTTCGTCGGTGCATGTAGAGAGCTGAACATCGACACCAAGCCAATCCAAGACCAGCTAGCAGACAAGGGTTGCACCTGGATCTTCAATTCTCCTCACAGTTCTCACATGGGAGGCTCCTGGGAGAGGATGATCGGGATCTCACGCAACATCCTGAACTCCATGCTAAAGGACGTTAACTCCTCAAGACTCACGCACGAGACTCTAGTCACTCTTTTAGCCGAAGTCTCAGCCATCATCAATTCGAGACCCCTCGTGCCGGTGACAATGGATCCAGAGGTACCAACCATGCTGACTCCCACTATCCTTCTTACTCAAAAAATTGACAACGCGGTAATTCCCAGCGGAGACTTCACTCACGCCAACACCTACCAAAGACACTGGAAACGAGTCCAATATTTGGCCGACTACTTCTGGAATCGATGGAGAAAGGAATACCTCACCGTTCTTCAAGGAAGAAGGAAGTGGCGACATCCCAAGCCAAATATCAAGGAAGGAGACCTGGTCCTTATGAAAGATCAGACCACTCAAAGAACTGACTGGCCTCTGGGACTTGTTACTAAGACACTACCTAGCCAGGACGGCAATGTGCGGAAGGTGGAGCTAAGGGTCTTCAGGAAAGGTGAGACGAAGACCTTTGCAAGGCCGATCCACGAACTCATTCTGCTGTTGCCCGTAGAGAGCGCCACTACGGGATGAACGCTTCCTGACCTGAACTTTAGCCATTTTCTTTTTTCCTCATTTTTGGATTTTAGAATTTTGAATTGTTGTATTTAACATGCCTTTCGTTTTAGGTATTGTTATGGACTAATAGTGGAATCCCCAAAGTGAATTCCAGACGGGGAGTGTGCTGTTTCAATCCTGTTTTATAGTTTAAACTGTTATATTGATGCTTGTCTCTGCTGCCACCTGCTGGCCAGACCTTTCAATTCTTTCTGCCTTTCCTTGTCCAGCCTATGGGGGTGTGGCTCCTGCACGTGCTGTTCGTCTCTTCCTGTTTTGCCGAGTCATTAGGAGACATCTTTACTGCAGAGAGTTCTATCCTCATGGAGCTAGAGAAGCAAAGTTTTTGACCCACAAGTAGCGACTGCAGAGACAAGCTTCATACAAGACTTCAATGCCATGTTTTGGATCATTCATCTATGGAATAAACCAGCATTGTTTTCATCCTAACGTGTGTACGCTTATCTGAGACGCTGCTCCGGGTCCTGTCTGCCCCTCTTATTGGAAGTACAAAGGTAAGAAGGAACTCTCACCCCATTATACAATCAGCATGCCTTTATCGCCTTTAAGTGGGAACAGAACAGCATTTACTGCACCCTTTATATATACTGCACCCTGTATATAGTACCTGGGTATACTGCACCCTGTTTATACGCCATCCTGTATATAGTGCCTGTGTATTATACACAGGTATTATACAGGGTGCAGTATATACATGGTGTAGTATACACAGTGTATAGTACCTCAGTAGTAATACTGTTTCTGTACTGATGGGGGTTTTAGAGATACAATTTGGTACTGTTGGTGGTTCTGGTGATGTATTCTTGTGCAGTTATTGGTTCTGATCCTTTACATGTAACACTCCATAACGTGTAAGATTATGTGACATGTGGTTATGTTAAAGCCTGTTACCTCTGCTGCTTTAATGTTGTGGCCAGAGATAAGAGGGCTAAAGATGGGCCTCCGCAACTTGAGGGCCACTGCTTGGTCTCACATATAAACTAGTATGAAGGGAAGTAGAATTTTCCTTATGCATTTCCACCATATGACGACTAGATGGCAGCATAGACTTGGTTCTGCTTTCTTGCCTCCACACAGTACATTGTATAGCTGTATGTCATTCATATCAATGGAGCTTTTCTACCATATTGACCTGTTTGAACTAATATTATCTTATTGCAGAGAACAAAGCCGCAGAGTGCGGCACACATCTCTATACAACTAGGAAAACCTCCTCAGACTATATAGAAATAACCAACCTCATTACATGTTTGCAAAGGAGGTGAGCTGTGATATCACCTATTGTGAATGGTGGATCCTGTGTTTTCTACTGTATATAGAGGTGTTATCAGTCATTATACAGGAGGAGGTGAGCTGTGATATAATCTATTGTGAATGGTGGATCCTGTGTTATCTACTGTATATAGAGGTGTTATCAGTCATTGTACAGGAGGAGGAGGTGAGCTGTGATATCACCTATTGTGAATGGTGGATCCTGTGTTTTCTACTGTATATAGAGGTGTTATCAGTCATTGTACAGGAAGAGGAGGTGAGCTGTGATATCACCTATTGTGAATGGTGGATCCTGTGTTTTCTACTGTATATAGAGGTGGTATCAGTCATTGTACAGGAGGAGAAGGTGAGCTGTGACATCATCTATTGTGAATGGTGGATCCTGTGTTATCTACTGTATATAGAGGTGTTATCAGTCATTGTACAGGAGGAGGAGGTGAGCTGTGACATCACCTATTGTGAATGGTGGATCCTGTGTTATCTACTGTATATAGAGGTCTTATCAGTCATTGTACAGGAGGAGGAGGTGAGCTGTGGTATCACCTATTGTGAATAGTGGCTCCTGTGTTATCTACTATATATAGAGGTGTTATCAGTCATTGTACAGGAGGAGGTGAGCTCTGATTTTGTGGCGCCCCGCCAAGCAGGCTTCACAGAGGGGTACTGCACCGTAAAAGTGGTGCAGATACTCCAGCTGCAGGTGGATCATAGGATGGTGGGTGGAACCCACAACCAGCACTCCCACACTATATTACACAGTGGGAGGGTACCCGGGAGGGAACAAAACCACCTCTAGGGGGAACAAGGAGGTCTTTGCCTCCAAGTGAGTGGAGGAACAGGTCCTTCGGGCCTCTGAGGAAGGAGAGAAGGGAGTAGGAGAAAGGGCTCCCAGGCACAGACAGCTGCAAAGGAAAGAAGGACTTGAGGAGGTCTATCCTCGACAGCTTACCGGGGACTGGAGCCCGCACCTGTGGGATACTATAGGACCACAGAAAATCCGGAGCCTGAGGAGACTACAAGTCGCTCAGGCACCCAAGCAACCAAAAGAGGGTACCAGGCACCGCTGAAGGAGCAAGCAGTCAGCCAGCAGAAGGTTATCCGAAGGCAGCTAGGGTGAGAGACAGACACCAGAGTCAGAAAGAATGGATGTCCAGCTGATTCCAAGTCACCGGGCTTCATATAACTACTGGGACGCAGGAAGGAATAGACGGGAAAGAAGGCACACACCAAGGGTTCCATTATACCACCTGGGATCCGCTTGCAGCCACCTGTTAGCTACCTGTGTTTAACATCTGATGCTGAACTGTAAACTGCAACTTAAATGCTACAAGTTTCCAGTAAAGTACCTGGAGAGAAGTGAACTTGACTCTGCTGCATCTTCTTTTGCATGAACTTGTTGCTTCACAGGATCACTGCCCGGAGGTACAGTCCTACCTGCGGAGGACCTTACCACACTTGCCGCAATACCATCTACCTCCGGCGGACTGTGGCGGCGCTGGTGGCATCTCACCAGACACTGCAGGTGACGTCATGACAAACTTTGTAAATAGTCCCCTGTACATATAACCCCCTTTTTAAAAGATACCCCAGGACACGGGGTCAGGCGCGGCCGCCTTTCCCCGTGACACACAGTTAACCCCTTGCTGCCTGACACCCGAGTACCCCAAAGCCTGGGCGCTACAGTTATCTTTTCTGGCGGTCATGAACAGGAAATTGTGCCCGGTACCACCGGGTACTGTGCGCCTTGAACTTGGACCAGGACTTGAAACAAACTTTTTCCGCCATTGCTTGACGCCAAAAATGGGTTTCCGCCATTACTGCAGGATGACCCAAGATGGCGCCGTAGCCATGTACTAAACTCCATGTGCAGGCCCGGGGGCGTTCCTCAGCCCCTTGAAGACAGAGGGCCTAGACGGAGGCACCAAAAAGTGTGGCCGCTGCAACTGCCATTAATCAATCAGGGGGGCGGCCCACAGGAAATTCCGTGGGAGAGGCCGCCCATAAGAAGACAAACTGGAAGAGAAGGACAGAAACAACAAGGCTCCTTTGTACCCGGCAGCATGGCAGCACCCCGGTGGAGAGACATTGTGCGCGAGCTTGAGGAGCAAACTCGAGCCGCACAAGGAGACCCAGCAGTGGCGTCCCTCTTGACCTTAGAGGGGGATGCCGACTACTGGAGGGATGCCTTTGGACGGCTTCTCCAGGAGCCTGGCGTGGGTGTGGCGGCGGTGGAGCGCAGAGCGAACTTACGAACTGTCCTCCATGAGAGCAGACCGCAAGGCGTGGGAGGCGGCAGTTGCCTAACGCGCAGTTGTGGAGTACTGCGCCTCTCTGCCACCCGTTGCACCACCCGTCCAGACCCCGGAAACGGAAGTTCAAACAGAGCCGCCGACTTCACCTCCATCTCGGGCCAGCAGTTGTCTCCGGCTGCTGACAGCGCGGACATCCCCCACCGCACCAATCATCGAAGTCGAGGAGGAGTATAACGACAACAACGACGACGAGGAACTGGAGGACGCAGAGGGAGCCTCAGGAGGGAGCACACCAGAAGCAGCATGGTGGACCGTGTGGCAGCGGCACCAGCAAGGAGCTCCCGCCTTATTGAGCTCCGCGGAGACACGAGTTGTACCGCGAGTCCCAACTGGCAATTCTCCACCCCCACAGTACCAACTATCCCAGCAGTCTCCATCATCATTAAATGAAAGAGACCAAATGGCGAGACAGAGGAGAAGAGAGGAATGGTATCAACTAGAACAGGAAACCAGGCGACTCCGAGAGGAGGCGAGATCTCAACCCCCGCTTCCATTGGAGCTTCGCCGCTTAGGAACTGTTGTTTCTGTTTACACAGAAGACGGTTGGGGATTTTTACATGAACCCGGACTTACGGATGACGTATTTTTCTCCTGGCGGGATGTGGAGTCATATCTGCGTAGAGGACACCCGAATCGAGACCTATATAGAGGTGAGCAGGTCACATATGAGCGGCACCCCGGCCCTTTAGGCTGGTTCGCAATACGGATCTCCCGCTGTGCAGATAATCCCCGCTAACCATAGACATTGTAATTGCAAGAGACTCCCGTTGCAGAGACGTTGCATTGTAAATAGCCCCTCACAGTAACCATGCCCTTCCCTTTTATTTTTGCCTTTTTCTTCCCTTTTTTTGCAAGTTCCCCAAGAATAATCAGTGCATTCCAGTGTTTTGTTTAAATCTGAAGGTTCAGAGACTTTTTATTTGAACTCTTTCCCTGTTTAATGATGTGTGCTGAGTGAGCAGCGGCCCAACGGTGATAACACACTGGACTGTGCGGGACAATAGATTACCGCTGGGCCTGCATAGTTAGTACCCGATGGGCCTAGTAAATAATGTCTATATATATATATGTGTAACGTTTAAGAAAGCGCCTCCCAGCAATGGGAAGAAACCAAGTATGCTTAATTGTATATAGTTACCCGTTGGTGTTGATAAAGATAAAAATATTTTTCACTTCCTGGTAGACAGGTACTAATACTCGCGGACAAGTATATTCAATCAAGGGGGTATGTGGCGCCCCGCCAAGCAGGCGTCACAGAGGGGTACTGCACCCCTAAAAGAGGTGCAGATACTCCAGCTGCAGGTGGACATAGGATGGTGTGTGGAACCCACAACCAGCACTCCCACACTAGATTACACGGTGGGAGGGTACCCGGGAGGGAACAAAACTCCCTCTAGGGAGGGAACAAGGAGGTCTTTGCCTCCAAATGAGTGGAGGAAGAGGTCCTTCGGGCCTCTGAGGAAGGAGAGAATGGAGTAGGAGAAAGGGCTCCCAGGCGCAGACAGCTGAAAAGGAAAGAAGGACTTGAGGAGGTCTTTCCTCGACAGCTTACTGGGGACTGGAGCCCGCACCTGTGGGATACTATAGGACTACAGAAAATCCGGAGTCCTGAGGAGACTACAAGTCGCTCAGGCACCCAAGCAACCTAAAAGGGTAGCAAGCACCACTGATGGAGCAAGCGGTCAGCCAGCAGAAGGTTATCCGAAGGCAGCTAGGGTGAGAGACAGACACCAGAGTCAGAAAGAACAGAGGTCCAGCTGATTCCAAGTCACTGGGCTTCATATAACTACTGGGACGCAGGAAGGAATAGGACGGGAAAGAAGGCACACACCAAGGGTTCCATTATACCACCTGGGATTCGCTTGCAGCCACCCATTAGCTACCTGTGTTTAACATCTGATGCTGAACTCTAAACTGCAACTTAAATGCTACAAGTTTCCAGTAAAGTACCCGGAGTGAAGTGAACTTGACTCTGCTGAATCTTCTTTTGCATGAACTTGTTCCTTCACAGGATCACTGCCCCAGAGGTCCAGTCCTACCTGCGGAGGACCTTACCACACGTGCCGCAATACCATCTACCTCCGGCGGACTGTGGCGGGGCTGGTAGCATCTCACCAGACACTGCAGGTGGCGTCACGACAAACTTTGTAAATAGTCCCCTGTACATATAACCCCCTTTTTAAAAGATACCCCAGGACACGGGGTCAGGCGCGGCCGCCATTCCCCGTGACCCTCAGTTAACCCCTTGCCGCCTGACACCTGAGTACCCAAAAGCCTGGGCGCTACAATATTACCTATTGTGAATGGTGGATCCTGTGTTATCTACTGTATATAGAGGTGTTATCAGTCATTGTACAGGAGGAGGTGAGCTGTGATATCATCTATTGTGAATGGTGAATCCTGTGTTTTCTACTGTATATAAAGGTGTTATCAGTCATTGTACAGGAGGAGGAGGTGAGCTGTGACATCACTTATTGTGAATGGTGGATCCTGTGTTATCTACTGTATATAGAGGTGTTATCAGTCATTGTACAGGAGGAGGTGAGCTGTGATATCATCTATTGTGAATGGTGAATCCTGTGTTTTCTACTGTATATAAAGGTGTTATCAGTCATTGTACAGGAGGAGGAGGTGAGCTGTGACATCACCTATTGTGAATGGTGGATCCTGTGTTATCTACTGTATATAGATGTATTAACAGTCATTCTACAGGAGGAGGAGGTGAGCTGTGACATTATCTATTGTAAATGGTGGATCCTGTGTTATCTAATGTTTTTTAGAGATGTTTTCTGTCATAGTAATTTTGTCTTTTTAATTGTAGTTTAGGGTCTAGTAGCCAATGTTAAAATTAAAAAAAAATATTTATTTATTTATTATTATTATTATTATTAGTGATATGCAAAGTATAAAAAAAGTATTATCAATAATTAAAGAAAAATGCATTTATCATAAAATTTTAATTTAAACGATATAATTGTATTATTATTATACATATACAACAGATACACACAACACATAAGATCATTATGCTGAATTTTGTATTAAATTACTAGTCGGATACTTCCCAAGCGAAAGTTATTACCGTATATACTCGAGTATAAGCCGACCTGAGTATAAGCCGAGGCCCCTAATTTTACCCTCCAAAACTAGGGAAATTTATTGACTCAAGTATAAGCCTACAGTGAGAAATGCAGCAGACCCCCCATCCTGGTAAATTGCACCCCCCATCAGTGGTATACAGGCCCCCAGCAATAGTATACAGGCCCCCAGCAGTAGTATACAGGCCCCCTCCTTAGTATACAGCCCCCACTCCTTAGTATCTGTTCCCCAAAATAACAAACATTTTATACATTACCTTTCCAGCGACTCCTTGCTGGCACCTCTGCATCCTCCAGTCTCCCGGCTTCTTCCTGCTTGTGCCGGCTTCTATTGCTGTGGCCGACGCAGCAGCGATTACGTCATCGCTGCTGCGCCGGTCACATGACACCGGCAAAAGCAGGAAGAAGCCTGGAGACCGGAGGATGCAGCGGTACCAGCAAGGAGTTGCCGGAAAGGTAATATAAAATGTTTGTTATGTTAACAGGTGCCGCAGCCAGGGGGAAAGATACTAAGGAGGGGGGGCTGATGGACGGGGGGATGCAGTGCATATTCATTACACTAATGAGCGGCCCCACGTGACCGCCCGAAGTCACTGCAGCCCCCTCCTGCCTCCTCCAGCCCCCGGTCACAGCCCCCCCATAGCAAATACAGAGTGACTCGAGTATAAGCCGGGGGGGGGGGCACTTTTCAGCACAAAAATTGTGCTGAAAAACTCAGCTTACACTCGAGTATATATGGTATTATTATTATTCTTCATTTTTAGAGCACAATTAATTCAATTGTCATGTGCATGTGAAAAGGGTTTACATACAAAATATAAATATACAATAAATGACAATGAACAAGTAATCAATGACAGAAAAGTACAGAGGGTAGAGGATCCTGCCTTTGTGGGTTTATATTCTACAGGATAATGGCGAAGGAGAGAATAGGTTGGGGGGGTTCGGCAGCTCCAGTGGTGATGAGGTCTCAATGGGGTCATTGCAGGCTATAAGCTTTCTTGAAGACATGGGTTTTCAGGTTCCGTCTAAAGCTTCTCAAAGTGATGGATAATGGGATGTGTTGGGGCGCAGAATTCCAGAGGATGGGTGATATTCGGGAGAAGTCTTGGAGGCGATTGGGTGTGGAGGAGAGAAAGTGGTCTTAGGAGGACCCGAGACTACATGTGGGAAGATATCAGGAGTTAGTTTTGGAATATATGTGTTACAGTTGTGGCCAAAAGTATTGACACCCCTGCACTTCTGTCAGATAATACTTTGTGGGCCTTGATGATAGTGTGGGAGAGGGAGACACTAAAAGTACTCTTAGAAAGGTACAAAACAGAAAAAAACAGAAAAAAAGTTAGAAAGGTATGTGGAGATCCAGGAGAGGACAATGTCCCTGATACTGAGGGAAGAGAGAATCTGTAGTAGGAGGCAGTGGTCAACTGTGTTGATGGAAGAAGACAGATCTAGAAAGAGGAGTATAGAGTATTGTAAGTTAGCTTTGGGGGTACGTCTTTACTAATTTTAGCTAGGGCAGTTTCAGTGATTGTATTACTAAATAATAATAAATCTTAACCACTAAAACTCCCTAGATCTTCTGGGGTAAATCTATAACAACCTAGTCCCCAAGGTATAAGGGAATAAGGGATATCAATATTAACAAGTTCATCTCCTCAGACCAGCAGAGATACTAAGTTAGACTCTGTCCCTCAAAGATATTGCAGGAATATTACTACAACCCCTAAACTACGCTACACTAAATATGTAAGAAACAAGAACCCAAGGGGTCAGATGGTACATGATGACATCATAGGTATGACTCAAGAACATTTGCAAACACGAGAACAGAGTCTAAAATGTACCCTCTAGAGGGCTAGTTAGAATAACAGTACAAACAGACAGTACTTGCAAGTGCAGTTTTTATTGCTGTGACACCATCGGTTTTACATTAAAAACTATGCCCAAGTAATAAATACAATGAGACCAAGTGATTGACAACAAGGGAGACAGACAGGGAAACCTAATCCCAACAAGTAATAGTATAGGTACAAGTTAAAGTGTATGGGGCGGGGGCGTGGCCTAGCGGGTAATGTGAGCGGACGCAGTGTTGAGTCCTCCCGCCGACCAATCTGCTGTACCGCCGCATACCCCGCCATCTGAGACCCCACACTGCCTAGTGTGACAGGTGAGGCTGCCTGGAGCCGACCGCCAGTGATTTGGCGCCCGCACACAGCAGCGATGACCAGACGGAGGCAGCAGGATGTAGGGGCTGCTGGAGGAGGAGGCTCCCAAGATGGCGCCGCAGCACGGGAGGCCGCAGAGAAGGAGAACGCCGCCTGCAGACACAGAATGGTGGCGGCTGCTAAGCTGGAGCGGTTCTCCAGGAAATCTGAGGTGGCAATGGTGGGTGCTGGAGGAGAGGGTGCCAGTAGCCCGGTAGTGGAGGATGAGGAGGATTCCCACTCAGAGGGAGATCCTGGAATACAGGATCAGGCAGACCCAGACATGGAGGAAGCTGCTGGAGGCACAGGAGTGCCTGAGGTGGATGGGGAGCCCACACTGAGGGATGTATTCTGCCTGGTATCCTCCTGCAAAAAGACACTAACCACTGTGGCTGAGCAGGTTCATAAATTGCAGGGGGAGATCACCAACATAAATATAACCCTTAACAAGGCTGATAAGCGCATGTCTGCAGTGGAGGAGAGAGTGGGAACAGCAGAGGATACTATCGGAACCATGCAAAAAGCCGAGAAAAGGCACAGTCAGCAGCTAGCAGAGGTGATAGCAAAAAATGATGACCTAGAGAATCAGTCACGAAGGAATAACATCCGTATAGTGGGCATACCGGAAAAGGCAGAAGGGAGAGACCCCAATGCTTTTATAGAAGCCTGGCTAAAAGAAAAGATTGGGGGACGTTTCCTGACTAAAGTATTTGCGGTAGAGAGAGCCCACAGGGTGCCAACACAGCAAAGACCACCAGGGGCGGAACCCCGCACTGTGCTAGCCAGGATTTTCAACTACAGAGACCGGGACATTATCCTGAGGAAAGCGAGACATGCAGAGGATTTGACAATTGACGGGCAGCAAATTGCCATATACCCAGACTATTCCCCCACGGTGCAGAAACAAAGGATGCAATTCAAGGGGGTTAAGAGACGCATGCGGGACATGGGGGTGCAGTACTCAATGTTTTTCCCTGCAAGGCTGAGAGTGTTTGCGTTGGACAAAGTTCAATTTTTCATGACGCCGGAAGAAGCTACCCACTGGCTGGATGTTAATGCTAAAAAACTTAAAGCTAAGGACGGTTGAGCAGAGGAAGCCACTGGGATTAGAGTCGAGTAGCAATGTTCCCGGGTGTTCCATGGGGACTGGTTGAGATGTTCTGGTAAAAAGGACTAGCTGGGTTTTATACCCATGTGTTTCCGTTTATGGTTATTAACGTAAAGGGTGGTGTGAGGCACCGCCGGCATGATCCTCATGGCCGGGGCGCGTCACATGCAGGATCAAGGTATGATCCTGTGCACACTGGCCGGTTTGACTGATAATGCTGTGTGAACCAACTTTGGACAGGGTTTCATGAGCCTAATGAGCGGCAGTGAGAGTGAGATGAGATCGAGGAGTCCCTAAGGAATAAGGGCTGAGTGCTGACAACCCGGAACACAGGGAGTTAACCTGAGCTGTGTGAAAGGCTGATTATCAGCAGCTAAGGGGGTGTGTCCATGTTGGAGTGGCTGGCACGATAAGAGGCAGCCAGGTGAGTGATTGAGTCATTCAGATTACAGATTGATTCAGATGGAAGCTGAGACCAGCCAAGTGCAGAGCAGTCTAGAGGCTCTGAGTAAATGACGGGAGCATGCTAGCTCCATGCCGGTGCCGAGGTCCGTGGTCGTGTCCGCACCTGGAGGGGGAAGCTGTGGTTGACCCGTGGACGCTAGACTGGACGTGGTTCACCTCACTTCCGGGAAGGAGCCTGTGGGGATGCCTGGTGGAACCTGTGACACAGGTAGCGAGACCCGGATCCGTGCCCGGTAAGAAAAGCAGTTCCGGAATGATTGTGTGAACTGTGCACCTTGTGTGTTGATCATGCTAGGCGAGTGTAGCCGCCATTAGGTCCAGTGAAGGACCTGTTGAACCTTATAAGTACTGTATGGCTTTTTAAAAGGCCCAGCGATTGTATGTAGCCCTTCGGGAGGCGATTGAATGTAGCCCTTCGGGAGGCGATTGAATGTAGCCCTTCGGGAGGCGATTTTATGGAGAGTGCCAGGCGGGCATAGACCGCCTTTGGGTCCGAGTCGGAGTACTCAGTTAAAGGACCTGATGAACCGGAATGTGTGTACGAGAGGTCAGAAGCAGGGGTTAGAAGGGCTCCCGTACTGGGTAACGGGTGGTTCACCCCACAGGTTACTAGGGTTTGCCAATCCCTGTTCTGAGCCTAGAGGAGCCACAGTCCATGGATGTGTATGATGGGCTGTGAGCGAGTGAAAGGACGTGTGTGGTCCATGGTGGCTTATAGGATGGATCACATATAGTATGTAAGAACCCGGTCAGGCTGGAGTCCTGATTCCGGGGTAGTATGAAGCTGGGGAAATAGAGCCAGGCGGCTGGTTCCGCCATTGGGACCCATAGGGCCCGTTGATATGGTACTTGATGTTAAATGTATGTGAAATGTATATAGGCCGGAGGCCGTAGCCACCACGGGAGCTGTTAGTAGAGCTCCAATGGGGACAGAGAGATGGTTACAGGTCCCGGGTTACTATAAGCGTTATGTGCAATATATGTATTATGTAATGTTATATGTAAATGTATGGTGTTTTTAATCAATGTGATATGTGTCAAACATGCTACCCGGGTTATGTTATTAATATGTGAAAATAAACGGGTAGACATTGGTTAAACTTATAAACACGTGTTTGTTGTCGTTTGCAAGCGGGTTCCCCGGTTGCTGCCTCACAGTGGTTTCATTGCCCTATTTTTGGTTATCCATTTCTGCTAAATCCTAAGGTGGGGGTGGGGGGACTAATGGTGAGTGCAGGCGGCCTCTGAAACATTTTAAGTTTGAGTGGGCGTCCGGATGGTGTGGGGGTATGTGATTTGTATTCTACTGTAATTTTGCATTGTTTGTATTACATATATATCAAGCTGTACCAACTGTTTTCTTTAAGGCGGGAGGAGGAAGGAGGATTGCGGTCATAAGTTACGAGGTACCGAGCCGACTAGGCGCTAGGTATTGGAGACCCACTCTCGGTGAGAGACGAGACGTTATGGGAAGGGAGGGGAGGAGTCAGGTGGGAAGGGAAGGGCGGGAGGGGGGGCAGACTATCCTAGGGAGAGGGGGAGGGACAGACAGCAAGTGGCATGGGATATATCGCACATTCCTATCCATGCCAGAGAATATGGGAGAATCTATTAGAGTACTAGGTTGGAACGTAAGAGGCCTATCTGACGTGCCCAGACGGACCGCCATTTTACAACATATACAGTTAGGGCCAGAAATATTTGGACAGTGACACAATTTTCGCGAGTTGTGCTCTGCATGCCACCACATTGGATTTGAAATGAAACCTCTACAACAGAATTCAAGTGCAGATTGTAACGTTTAATTTGAAGGGTTGAACAAAAATATCTGATAGAAAATGTAGGAATTGTACACATTTCTTTACAAACACTCCACATTTTAGGAGGTCAAAAGTAATTGGTCAAATAAACATAACCCAAACAAAATATTTTTATTTTCAATATTTTGTTGCGAATCCTTTGGAGGCTATCACTGCCTTAAGTCTGGAACCCATGGACATCACCAAACGCTGGGTTTCCTCCTTCTTAATGCTTTGCCAGGCCTTTACAGCCGCAGCCTTCAGGTCTTGCTTGTTTGTGGGTCTTTCTGTCTTAAGTCTGGATTTGAGCAAGTGAAACGCATGCTCAATTGGGTTAAGATCTGGTGATTGACTTGGCCATTGCAGAATGTTCCACTGTTTTGCACTCATGAACTCCTGGGTAGCTTTGGCTGTATGCTTGGGGTCATTGTCCATCTGTACTATGAAGCGCCGTCCAATCAACTTTGCAGCATTTGGCTGAATCTGGGCTTAAAGTATATCCCGGTACACTTCAGAATTCATCCGGCTACTCTTGTCTGCTGTTATGTCATCAATAAACACAAGTGACCCAGTGCCATTGAAAGCCATGCATGCCCATGCCATCACGTTGCCTCCACCATGTTTTACATAGGATGTGGTGTGCCTTGGATCATGTGCCGTTCCCTTTCTTCTCCAAACTTTTTTCTTCCCATCATTCTGGTACAGGTTGATCTTTGTCTCATCTGTCCATAGAATACTTTTCCAGAACTGAGCTGGCTTCTTGAGGTGTTTTTCAGCAAATTTAACTCTGGCCTGTCTATTTTTGGAATTGATGAATGGTTTGCATCTAGATGTGAACCCTTTGTATTTACTGTCATGGAGTCTTCTCTTTACTGTTGACTTAGAGACAGATACACCTACTTCACTGAGAGTGTTCTGGACTTCAGTTGATGTTGTGAACGGGTTCTTCTTCACCAAATAAAGTATGCGGTGATCATCCACCACTGTTGTCATCCGTGGACGCCCAGGCCTTTTACAGTTCCCAAGCTCACCAGTCAATTCCTTTTTTCTCCGAATGTACCCAACTGTTCATTTTGCTCTGATGGATTTTTTCTTTTTTTTTCAGCCTCAGGATGTTCTGCTTCACCTCAATTGAGAGTTCCTTTGACCGCATGTTGTCTGGTCACAGCAACAGCTTCCAAATGCAAAACCACACACCTGGAATCCACCCCTGACCTTTTAACTACTTCATTGATAACAGGTTAACGAGGGAGACGCCTTCAGAGTTAATTGCAGCCCTTAGAGTCCATTGTCCAATTACTTTTGGTCCCTTGAAAAAGAGGAGGCTATGCATTACAGAGCTATGATTCCTAAACCCTTTTCTCCGATTTGGATGTGGAAACTCTCATATTGCAGCTGGGAGTGTGCACTTTCAGCCCATATTATATATATAATTGTATTTCTGAACATGTTTTTGTAAACCGCTAAAATAACAAAACTTGTGTCACTGTCCAAATATTTCTGGCCCTAACTGTAAGAGACCAGAAACCGGCTGTGATTTGCTTAATGGAGACACATCTGGTTAGAGATACACAAATAGTTTTACAAAAAAGATGGATTGCTGACGTGTACCATGCCACATACTCCACATACTCTAGAGGGGTGTCTGTACTGATCCCTACGACTACGAAGTTCGAACACGTGGACAATCACATAGACATGAAGGGACAATATGTCATTTTGGTGTGTAGGTTGTGGGGAGTACTTATAGCTATTGTGGCCATGTATATACCACCTCCATACTCAAGTAAAAAGATTAGAGAGGTGATGGAGTGGATGGGGCGATTTGGGAATATTCCACATCTATTAATTGGAGACTTTAATAATGTCCAAGATGACTTTTGGGACAAACACAAGCCTAGTCCAGACAGAACACAGGGTCATATAACGCCTTTTGGTACTTATATTCGGGAGCTGGGACCGAGGGACCTGTGGAGAGTAAGAAACGAGGGAATACGGTGTTTCTCATGCTATTCGTCAACTCACAACACTTTATCCCGCATAGATATGGCACTGGGAAATGAACAAATGGAGGTGTTGGTAACAAAGGTGGAGTACCTGACAAGGATAATATCAGACCATAAACCCATCTGTGTATGTGTTCAGCGGGCGGAGTCCGGGATGGGGAGGTATGGAGGATGGAGACTCCATCCAGCATGGCTGCGCTCCATGAACATGGACAAGTTGGCCATCGAAGTTGCTGAATACTTTGATCTGAGCCCCCTCTGTCACCTGCTCCCCCCCGCACAGCCCCCTCTGTCACCTGCTCCCCCCGCACAGCCCCCTCTGTCACCTGCTCCCCCCGCACAGCCCCCTCTGTCACCTGCTCCCCCCGCACAGCCCCCTCTGTCACCTGCTCCCCCCGCACAGCCCCCTCTGTCACCTGCTCCCCCCGCACAGCCCCCTCTGTCACCTGCTCCCCCCGCACAGCCCCCCCCTGTGGACTCTGCTCCCCGCACCCCCCCCTGTGGACTCTGCTCCCCGCACCCCCCCCTGTGGACTCTGCTCCCCGCACCCCCCCCTGTGGACTCTGCTTCCCGCACCGCCCCCTGTGGACTCTGCTTCCCGCACCGCCCCCTGTGGACTCTGCTCCCCGCACAGCCGCCTGTATACACAGCCGCCTGTATACTCTGCTCCCCGCACAGCCGCCTGTATACACAGCCGCCTGTATACTCTGCTCCCCGCACCACCCCCTGTATACTCTGCTCCCTGCACAGCCCCCTGTATACTCTGCTCCCTGCACAGCCGCCTGTATACTCTGCTCCCTGCACAGCCGCCTGTATACTCTGCTCCCTGCACAGCCGCCTGTATACTCTGCGCCCCGCACAGCCGCCTGTGTACTCTGCTCCCCGCACACCCGCCTGTATACACAGCCGCCTGTATACTCTGCTCCCTGCACACCCGCCTGTATACACAGCCGCCTCTATACTCTGCTCCCTGCACACCCGCCTGTATACACAGCCGCCTCTATACTCTGCTCCCCGCACAGCCGCCTTTATACTCGGCTCCCCGCACAGCCGCCTCTATACTCGGCTGTCTGTATACTCTGCTCCCCGCACACCCGACTGTATACTCTGCTCCCCGCACCGCCCCCTGTATACTCTTCTCCCCGCACCGCCCCCTGTATACTCTGCTCCCTGCACCGCCGCCTGTATACTCTGCTCCCCGCACCGCCGCCTGTATACTCTGCTCCCCGCACCGCCGCCTGTATACTCTGCTCCCCGCACCGCCGCCTGTATACTCTGCTCCCCGCACCGCCGCCTGTATGCTCTGCTCCCCGCACAGCCGCCTGTATACTCTGCTCCCCGCACAGCCGCCTGTATGCTCTGCTCCCCGCACAGCCGCCTGTATGCTCTGCTCCCCGCACAGCCGCCTGTATACTCTGCTCCCCGCACAGCCGCCTGTATAGTCTGCTCCCCGCACAGCCGCCTGTGTAGTCTGCTCCCCGCACAGCCGCCTGTGTACTCTGCTCCCCGCACAGCCGCCTGTGTACTCTGCTCCCCGCACAGCCGCCTGTGTACTCTGCTCCCTGCACAGCCCCCTGTATACTCTGCTACCCACTGACCCGCCTGTATACACACAATTCATTTCACCGCGCTCCCGATGCAATTGCATCGGGCCTTTTTACTAGTTCTTGCATAATCAATGCTTGCATTTTGCCAGAATTTGTTGTTTTTCCACCCGTCTCTTGATGATTGACCACAAGTTCTCAATGGGATTAAGATCTGGGGAGTTTCCAGGCCATAGACCCAAAATCTCTGTTTTGTTCCCTGAGCCATTTAGTTATCACCTTTGCTTTATGGCAAGGTGCTCCATCATGCTGGAAAAGGCATTGTTGGGCGCCAAACTGCTCTTGGACGGTTGGGAGAAGTTACTCTTGGAGGACATTCTGGTACCATTCTTTATTCATGGCTGTGTTTCTAGTCAAGACTGTGAGTGAGCCGATTTCCTTGGCTGAGAAGCAACCCCACACATGAATGGTTTCAGGATGCTTAACAGTTGGCATGAGACAAGACTGGTGGTAGCGCTCACCTCTTCTTCTCCGAATAAGCTGTTTTCCAGATGTCCCAAACAATCGAAAAGGGGATTCATCAGAGAAAATGACTTTACCCCAGTCCTCAGCAGTCCACTCCCTGTACCTTTTGCAGAATATTAGTCGGTCCCTGATGTTTTTTCTGGAGAGAAGTGGCTTCTTTGCTGCCCTCCTTGAAACCAGGCCTTGCTCAAAGAGTTTCCGCCTCACAGTGCGTGCAGAAGCACTCACGCCAGCCTGCTGCCATTCCTGAGCAAGCTCGGCACTGCTGGTAGTCCGATCCCGCAGCTGAAACAGTTTTAAGATACGGTCCTGGCGCTTGCTGGTCTTTCTTGGGCGCCCTGGAGCCTTTTTGACAACAATGGAAGCTCTCGCCTTGAAGTTCTTGATGATGCGATAGATTGTTGACTGAGGTGCAATTTTTGTAGCTGCGATACTCTTCCCTGTTAGGCCATTTTTGTGCAGTGCAATGATGGCTGCACGTGTTTCTTTAGAGATAACCTTGGTTAACTGAAGAGAAATAATGATACCAAGCACCAGCCTCCTTTTAAAGTGTCCAGTGGTGTCATTCTTACTTAATCAGGACTGATTGATCGCCAGCCCTGTCCTCATCAGCACCCACACCTGTGTTAATGGAACAACCACTAAAACGATGTTAGCTGCTCCTTTTAAGGCAGGACTGCAATAATGTTGAAATGTGTTTTGGGGTTAAAGTTCATTTTCTAGGCAAATATTGACTTTGCAAGTAATTGCTGTTAAGCTGATCACTCTTTATGACCTTCTCGAGTATATGCAAATTGCCATTAGAAAAACTGAAGCAGTAGACTTTGTAAAAATTAATATTTGTATCATTCTCAAAACATTTGGCCATGACTGTAGTAAGGCAGATGGTGCCACTTCCGGGATCAGCAGCGAACTTCCGGTGATGTCACTCCACCAGAAGTGACGCATCTATGCCCACCGCGAATGTGCGGTCTAACCAGTCCGCACTGCGCATGCACGAGGTGGATCCGCCATTTTGGAAGTGGGCAAGTTCACAAAATGTCCCCAAGCCACAGGTGTCCAATAGTTACCCCAAAAAATACAACTAGATGTGTGTTTGCAAACTAAATATGAAGTCTATGTGGAAACGTATACCAAGGGAAGAAGACTTTTGCTCTGTTATAGACATAGATATATTTGGAAACATCCCCCTCCCACCTCCATCTCCAAAAAACCAAATGTATTCCCTGAAGTGTGCTATAAGGGGTAACCAGAAAAATGCCCAAAAGAAAAATGCCCACAGGGTTGGGGATAGGTGTTAGGGTTAGAGGTTAAGGGTAGGTGTTTTTAAGAGTTAAATTTGGTGGTTGAGTTTAAGGGTTAGGGGTCACAGTAACTACCTGGACTGAATGAGACTTGAACATAAACTGATCATTGAATTTATCTTTAAATACGTTTTGCAATAACTGGCTTTCTATGGCCATTCTCCTCAGAATAAATTCACCTGGAGGCTGGGGCTGGTTAGTGGACGGCCCATGGAATGCCCATTATCTGCCCGTCATACACATTCTCTCCTTATCTGGGCAGCTGTTCCATATTAGATCTGTGCTGCGTCTCCTCGTGTTCACCTCATTATTCTCAGTGTAGTGAATGCCTCGTGCTCAGATAGTACTGATAGTGATAAAGTGATAATGATTTGTAGTCACCTGATAATAAATATCTCACACTGAGGTAAGTTCTGAAAAATGAGATCCTTCAGTGCGGAATGGGAAGAGTCATTCAACTGCATTGTAATGCATCTCTGTCGCTTTGTAATCCCCTTCCCCAATTATTATTATTATTATTATTATTATTTATTTATATAGCGCCATTAGGTTCCATGGCGCTTTACATGAGGATAAGGGAGACAAGAACAAGTACACTAAATCTAGGCGATCAGGACGTACAGGTACAGGAGGGGCAGGGACCCTGTCCACGAGGGCTCACAGTCTATGAGGGGCGGGTTAGGATACAGTAGGATGGAGGAATGTCAAGTATGGGGCGGTCGCCTGGGTCTCATGGCAGGTTGTAGGCTTGACGGAATAGGTGAGTCTTCAGGTGACACTTGAAGCTACTCAGGGTAGGAGAGTGTCTGACGTGTTCGGGCAGGGAGTTCCACAGTAAGGCAGATGCCCGGGAGAAGTCCTGGACTCGGTTGTGCGAAGAGGTGATGAGGGGGGAGCAGAGGAGGAGTTCTTGGGAGGAGCGGAGATTGCGTGAGGGTAGGTATAGGGAGACCAGGTCGGAGATGTATGGTGGGGCCAGGTTGTGTATGGCTTTGTACGCCATGGTTAGTGTTTTGAATTGGGATCTCTTGAAGACGGGGAGCCAGTGAAGGGCTTGGCAGAGGGGGGAGACAGGGGAGTAGCGGGAGGACAGGTAGATTAGTCGGGCAGCGGAGTTGAGGATAGACTGGAGAGGTGTGAGGGAGTTAGCCGGGAGGCCATTGAGAAGGAGGTTGCAGTAGTCAAGGCGGGAGATGATAAGAGCATGAATGAGTGTTTTAGCGGTGTCGTGGGTGAGGAAGGAGCGGATCCGCGAGATGTTCTTGAGCTGGAGCCGGAGGGATGTGGTGAGGGTCTCGATGTGGGGCTTGAAGGATAGGGAAGGAGTCAAGGATTACCCCGAGGCACTTGGCTTGGGGGACTGGGGAGAGGGCGCATTATGGAGCATTATATCCTGGCACACCCTTCCTCAAGTTTTTTGGACTTTTACATCCTGGCACCCGCCTCCAATGTTCTGCCTCCCCCTGCTACAGATATTATGGACTGCTTTATCCATGCATCCCCTTCCCAATATATTATGGAACCAGGGGCACTATTGTTGCAACCTCGGCAGCCGCACAGGAGCCTAAGAAGTAAGGGGCCACTTCTACCTCCAAAGCTATTGGAATTGTGCGTTTTGGACTACGAATTGCCCATAGAGTATATCACAAAAGTGAGTACACCCCTCACATTTTTGTAAATATTTTATATCTTTTCATGGAACACTACTGATGATCTGACATTTAATTCAATGTCAAGTATTCAGTGTACAGCTTGTATAACAATGTAAATTTGGTGCCCTCTAACTCCACACATAGCCATTAACGTTTAAACCACGCTAAAAAAGTGAGCACATCCCTAAGCGTAAATGGCCAAGTTGTGCCCAAAGGGTCAATAGTTTGTGTGGCCATCATTATTTTGAAGCACTGCCTTAACTCCCTTGGACATGGAGGTCACTAGAGCTTCACAGGATGCGCTGGATCCTCTTCCTTCCTCCATGACATCATGGAGCTGATGGATATTAGAGACCTTGTGCTCCTCCACCTTCCGTTCGAAGAGGCCCCACAGAAACTCAATAAGATTTAGGTCTTGAGGTGCTTGACCAGTCCAGCACCTTTACCCTTAATAGAGCCCCACATAATCCCCTTACATAGTATGCCCCACCTAACGTACAATGCGCCCACACATACTGTATGTTTGTCCCTCCCTCCTCTGTATCCCAGTAGTGCCCATGATTTGGTGCTGCCCTGGGCTGTGTGCAGCTCGGTGCAGGAGGTGTGATGTGACATCATAGCATCTGATGTGCAGAGACTCAGATTGGGGGATCCGTGCGCTCCACCAGTGAACTCAATTGTATTGTCAAGACGAGAACACAGTTGAAAGGGGGGACATCTGCATGACCTTCTGGGACAGATCACCAAATCTGGGAGTATTTTGCTGGATCGGGGATGATTGGGAGGTTCGCCCGTTGACCAGCACGTGGTGCACCCGCCATAGAGATGTTGTTTGATACACTAGATCATTCTTTTCTTTCTGAATTCTGTAACAAATTAAGGACACATAATATCACATGGGGTAGTTACTGGTAACAAACTTACCTGTGCTACATCAGGATGTTCAGCCTTACACAGACAGCACCGTACCTGTTATCAGCGTTTTTGGTTACAGCCGGTTGCACTCAGGCTCGTTGCATCCTGCATGGATGTTTACTTTGACTCCATCATTGTATTTTCTCGTTTTTCTCCATTCATCTCTGCTCATGACTCTTATTACACTTCATTTCATGTTTATGGGATGGTTAAACATCCGGGGATACTATCTGGTAAATAACACCTACTCCATGTAGTACTTTGTACCGCACATTATTCCAAGTATTGTGCATAAAATGTCTACTCTTGGCTCCCCAGACATGTTTATTCAGCTGCGACCTAGAAATACCCATCATATAAAACGTTAAAAAACAAAAAGAAAGCCGTCCAATCCTGACTGTCAATCACCACCCTCCTCCATGGGGCCAGTACAATTACTTGAGTTAAATGAGTGTGTTTCATTTTATAGGTAGCACTGTGACATTATGTAGCCTAGGATATAATATAGGCCTGTAAGGTAACAAAGAGGGGGAAATAAGTATTTGATCCCTTGCTGATTTTGTAAGTTTACCCTTTGACAATGACATGAACAGTCTATAATTTTAAGGGTAAGATAATTTTTGTATAAATCAATGTTTATTAACCTTTTTGAAGTTATTAACAATTTCGAAAACAAATAGTACTCGAAAATCCATTAGCGTAGTTTATAGAAATACACAATAAACTAGAAAAATATCCATGTGACATGCTGCAAACTTGTACATTCGACCAATACGGGCCATAAGGGGCAAAGACCCTAAGTGTAGCCACTTGTCGCCTTGACGTATGATCATGTTAGTATAATGAATGCGTATTGAATCAGGCGAGCAGCATTATTCAATGAATCTCAAGTACATTAAGAGTACTCTAGCCACATAATATATATAGCATTTAAGTAAAAAGGATAGAAAGAGAATTAGAGAAGGAAAAGATTAAAGAAGGGAAGAAAGCAGGGGTAAGGAGGGATAAGGTCAGAGGAACTGAGAGGATCGGTAAGTCTCATATACCTATATTCAGGCGTCATAAATTATGCAGTAATTGTTTAACTGTGCTGTGTCAACCAAGACTTTAAGGTCTCAGAGTCTCGTACCATTAACCATGATGCCCACATGTCACAGTGTCTCGTGATGCTATTTTCATCTGGCATGCTATGAGCGATCAATTCCTCCAGTCTACAGGCGTTGTTCAGTTCATGAACTAATTCTCCCCTAGTCGGACGTTCGGGCTTCAACCACAATCTGGAAATAAGGAGTCTCGCTACCGTGAGAAAATAACGGAGGAGGGATTTTTTGAATTTAGCTATGGACATACCCGAGCACGACAATAAAGCCATCTGTGCATCAATTTTTATTTGAGTGTGGGTTGTCCTACCAAACAGGTCCTCCACATCGTCCCAGAAGGTACGTAAGCGGTCGCACCCCCACCACATATGGAGATAGGTGCCTCTTTGACCACACTGTCTCCAGCAATCGGCCGATCTGGATGGAAACAGTCTGTTGATCTCCGCTGGGCATCTGTACCACTGTGCCGCTACCCTGTAATTGCGATCTTGAGAATCGACAGACATAGAGGATTTGCGGATAAAGAGGAAAATTTTTTCCCATTCCAATGCAGTGAAAGTTCTGTTAAGATCATGCTCCCATCTAGTGGTGAAGGTAGGCATATCATCTGTGGAACCTCCTGCCGAATCCTGGAATAGCTTGTATAAGGTAGATACGGTATGTTCCAGGGGACAGCTGTCTGTACACCATTTTTCAAATTGGGTCAATGGTCGGAAGACACTAGATCTGGGTAAAGACCGGACATAGTGTTTCAATCTGGCCATGTGGAACCAAGCGTCCGGAGGCGGGACCAAGCCAGGGAACAAGGACCCAATATCTCCGACCATGTCGTCTTTGATGAAGCAAGCTAAAGTCGGGTGGGAAGATCTGTCTAGGTGTAGAAACCCCCGCTCACTCTGATTCATTCTAAACTGGGGGTTCCCGAAAATTGGTGTCAGGGGTCCTGGGATCGTCGTAAGTCGTAAAGTCCTGTTGTATCTTTGGATAAATAGTTTCAGTTGTTTAGTGATGAAACCACCTGATGTCCCAGTCAACATCCCCCCAGACCAGATCTCCGATAGAGGGTGAAAGGGAGATACACATCTCTCGCTATGAGTCCATCTTTTGGACTTTTCTAGTTGAAACAGGTCTATAATGCATTTACCCATGGAGGCAAGATGGTACAGCTGAAAATCTGGGAGACCCACCCCACCTCTATCAACTCTTCGGGTCAGAAGACGATACGCAAGTCTGGCCCGTTTATGAGCCCAGATAAATTTGGTGACCATGGTCTTCAGCCTAGAGAAGAAAGAGGCAGGAAGAAGGTATGGGATGGTCTGGAAATAATACAGTAATCTAGGAAGAAGGTCCATCCGGACTGCATTAACCCGCCCCATCCATGATAGTGAGAGTTTATTCCATTTGCTGAGATCTGTCTCTATTTGTTTTAGTAGAGGCTGGTAGTTCAAGGAGAACAGGGTAGCCGGATCATTTGTCAGGTGAATGCCGAGGTATTTAAGGGCATCTCGCTTCCACTTGAACCCGTAATCAGACTTTAACAGGCGAACCACCACCTCTGGGAGGGATATGTTCAGCATATCTGATTTTGACATATTGATTTTAAAATTGCTCAACTGCCCATATCTACGAATTTCGTCCAGGCAATTCGGGAGGCTGATCAGTGGGTTAGACAAATATAGAAGCAAGTCGTCCGCAAATAAGGCTAATTTATGCTCCCCCCCATCCATTGGGACCCCACGTATGGAAGTATTGCCCCTAAGAGAGGAGGCCAGGGATTCCATACACAGGACGTATACCAGAGGGGAAAGCGGACAACCCTGTCGTGTGCCGTTGGAGATGTTGAACGGCGCAGAGAGGGATCCGTTAATGCTAATACGAGCAGTAGGGCCCGCGTACAGCGCCTCGATAGACCTCAATGCGCTGCCCGACAGACCCAGATGACGTAGGGTCTCAAATAAAAACATCCAGTGCATCCTGTCAAACGCTTTTTCTGCGTCTAAGGACAGGATGCATACTGGGATTCCCCTCCTTCTGGCCCCGTCGATAAGTGAGACCGAGCGTATCGTGTTATCCCTGGCCTCCTTACCCGGGACAAACCCAACCTGGTCCATGTCAATGACCTCGGCAAACCCTCTCTCAACCTATTGGCTATGATCTTTGCATAAACTTTGATGTCTAAGTTAATTAATGAGATAGGGCGATAGTTGCTACAGACCAAGGGATCCTTCCCAGGTTTGGGCAGCATCACAATATGGGCCATGAGAGCCTGCTTGGGAAAAGCCGAGCCTCCGGCAACCGAGTTGCATACCTCAAGGAACAGAGGTCCCAATCTATCTGAGAATGTTAAAAAAGGCAGCGGTGTATCCGTCTGGCCCTGGGGCCTTGCCAGCCTTTAAACCAGCAAAACCTTCTGTGATTTCCTCTATTGTGAAGGCCTCTGACAAGGCTTCAGTAATGGACTGTGGGAGGGGCGAGATCCCGCTACGTTTCAAATAGTCCTGAATTTTCTGCTTCAACTGGGACTGCTCCAAATCTCGGAAATGGCCCCCCAGATTATATAGGGAGTTGTAATAATCCCGAAAGACTGTCAATATGTCACTTGTTTTATGGCACTTGGTGCCATTAGATTTCTGGATAAATGGTATGGTATTGTGGGTTGCTCTAGGGTGGAGTGCTCTAGCTAGTAATTTGCCGCTTTTATTCCCTAAGTGGTAAAAACGTGCGCGTATTCTATCTCTAAAGCTGCGATCTTTCTGATCTAATATCTTAAGTAATTGGTGTCGCTTCTCAGATAGTTGAACAAATATAAGAGAGGAAGGATCTTGCTTATGGGCGTCCTCTAATTTAGATATCTCCTTTATGAGTGTTACCATCTCCTGCGTCCTAATCTTTTTCAGACGAGCCCCATGTGAGATAAATATGCCTCGCAACACGCTTTTAAGAGCCTCCCACCGTATGGATGGTGTGGTTTGGTCATCCCGGTGATCATGGACAAAGTCAGTGATAGCTGCTGCAATGGCATTACGACATGTCATGTCATGCAGCAATTTAACCTCCATGTATAGTCCCTTGAACCTCCCTCCATCAGGCAAAGAGAGATGTAGATGGGAGCATGATCTGACTGTAATATATGTCCAATTGAGGCCCTTACCTTCCGCTCTAGCAGTGGTTGGGAGATATAAAATCTGTCGATTCTACTATACACAGAGTGCACATGAGAGTAGTAAGTGTAGTCCCTGGTGGAGGGATGGAGGGCCCGCCAAACGTCCACCAGGGCCACCCCCTCCCATTGTTTATCAAGACGGCGGACAGATGATACAGACTGGGATGACTTACCAGCGGAGACGTCGACAGAGGGGTCTGACGGGTAGTTGAAATCCCCCCCCAAGACGATGGGGCAAGAACCCGCGAACTCCTCCAGTTTTGTTCTAAGGCTAGCTGCAAAACGATGCGGGGACCTGTTGGGGAAGTACACATTAGCCAAAACCAAAGTATGGGAAGCCCAAGATATTTGGAGGAAGAGATATCTGCCCATCGGATCCACCAACTGTTTAAGAACAGTGGGATGGAATGTCTTATGGAAGGCTATAGAAACCCCCTTGGATTTCGCCAGGGGGTTTGAACTGTGGAACCAGGTCGTATAAGGGTAAGATAATTTTAACAGTGAGAGATAGAATATCAAAAATAAAATCCAGAAAATCACATTGTCTAAATTATATAAATGTATTTGCATTTTGCAGAGAGAAATAAGTATTTGATCCCTCTTGTAAACAAGACTTAATACTTGGTGACAAAACCGTTGTTATCAAGCACAGCAGACAGACATTTATTGTAGTTAATGACGAGGTTTGCGCACATGTCAGGAGATATTTTGGTCCACTCCTCTTTGCAAATCATCTCTAAATCATAAAGATTTTGAGGCTGTCGCTTGGCAACTCGGAGCTTCAGCTCCTTTTATATGTTTTCTATGGGATTAAGGTCTGGAGACAGGCTAGGCCACTCAATGACCTTAATGTGCTTTTTTTAAAGCCATTCTATTGTTGCCTTGGCGGGTGTGTTTTGGGTCATTGCCGTGCTGGAAGACCTAGCCACTACCCATTTTTAGTGTCCTGGCAGAGATAAGGAGGTTGTGACTCTGGATTTTATGGTACATAGCTTCATCCATTGTCCCATTGATGTGGTGAAGAAGGCCTGTGCCCTTAGCAAAGAAACACCCCCAAAACATAATTTCATAGTTTCCACCGTCATGCTTGTGTGGCGCCCATGCAGACTGGTCGCAACAGTGATGCTGCACCTACTCCACAGGTGTGGTGTCACCGCGCTCAGGTGAGAAGGGTCGCAACCCGAGACACAAAAACCTGCATCCAACACCACTCCAACTCCAGGCCAGGAGATGTTGGGTGGACCTGAAGCAAGGAGGGCCCCATCTTCAGGCTGGAGGAGGGGTTAGGTAGAGGGGGTAGGGTTAGTATAGAGGAGAGAAAAGAGAACGTCATAGGAGAGTGATGGAGGAGGAAGGCGTCCAGAGAGGACCCGGGATGAAAGAGTCCCAGGTGGCACGGGACTGGAGGGTCCACCCGTGAGCCTTGAATCTGGACCCAACCCAAGTCGGGCGGAGGGACTGGTTGCCAGAGGGGACCGGCCCGATTCTGGTGTGGAGACTTTAAGGTTCCACCAGGTAACTTGAGGCCATTGCATCTGCAGGAGCAGTGGCCACAAGCCTCTTTCTCTACCTGTTTTTCTCTCTTTTCCCTCCCTTTTACAGTCTCTCTCTCTCTCCCCTTTTTCCCCTCTTTCTCCCTCTCTCTTTCTCCTTTTATCTCTTTCTTTCCCTCTTTCTCCCCTCTCTCTTTCTGTCGCTTTCCCTCTTGCTTTCTTTCTCTTGCTCTCCTCTTTCTAGCTTTCATGCTTTTATTTTCTACTCTTTTTTCCTCTTGCCCTCTTGTTCTTTCTTTTTTTTCTCCTTTTTTCCTTTCTCCAATCTGCACATTGTGTCTCATTGATTCATTCAACCATTCATCTATATCATATCAATCAGTTCTGTAAAGTTAGTGTTTTCTTTCTATTTTTTTCTGTCTTTTTTCTCTCCCTGTAATCAACACATTTTATCCATCCATCCATTTTCCCGTGTCCTCACCCATCTTTCCCAGGCTCCTGAATGACAAGTGACTCCTGTTTCCTCCATACTAGGCTTTAATTCCGTTTCAGGACTCTAGGAAAGCTGAGTGGCGGCTGCAGGGGGCTGTACTGGTGGCCTTATTGGTGGTGGATTGTCCTGTGTATACACAGGGCAGTATTTGCACACACTGTGAGGGACTAGTCAGCTCTCTCCCTACAATCCCTGGCCGGCGTTCCTGTATTTCTTGTATTGTATAATATATTGTTTTGCATTCTTCTGTATTTTTTTTTTTGGGCCACAGAATTTGTAGACAGCATAGGTGAATGCATAGTATAATCTAATATTCATCAAAGGAGTTTTAACACAATTCTGGCATATATTGCTTTGAAAAGTTGCAAAATTTTGGTGTCTATGTGCAATCTGTTTTTTTCTCAGCAGCTATTACTGTAGAATAATTTACAGGAACAGTTTACAGTGTTCTCAGCTAAAGAATGATGTATCAGTGAAATAAACAGATGCCTCTCGGATGGTCCGACTGCGGTCCGTGATTTTGTCGGACCCATAGACTTGCATTGGTGAGTCTTGCGCGTAAATCTCATACTGTCGCAGCATGTTGCGACTTCCATCCAGGATCTGGCTGAGAAAAAAGCGTCCGACACTCGCCAATGTGCTCTCAGACATTGAATAACATTGGTCCAACTGCAATGCAATAAAAATCTCACATTGCCTTCGTCTGAGTTTCACACCAGTGTGTCCGTACCCTAAAGGCCGCTTTACACGTCGGATATTGCATACTATTTCACGGGAGCACACACATTTTTGACACTTGTCCCAGATCGCATAGTAGATGTCACACAGGGAGATATCGGCAGGCAACGCAACTACGATGTGTACGCCCCTCCTTAGCGCAGTGTACGAGCGACCCAGGGAACGACCATTTAACATTGTAGTGAATAGGGGAAGTTGCGCTCCAAATCGTAGTTGCGCTGTCACACAGCACGATCATGGCAGATCGCATATACAATATTGTACGGTTGCAGAGCATGCACAATCTCAAAACCATATTGTAGTTGCGTTGTTTTCGAGTCACATTGCCCATTTACACGACACAACGCAACTCCGATAACAACTGCAACGCCCGTACCACGTGACTTTTTATCGTAATTGCGTTGTGATATTGCGACGTGTAAAGTGGCCTTAATACTAAAATCTATATAGTAATCCTACAATGTCTGCTGGACATGGTATGGGGAGGGTTTATGGCTCAGTTAGTACACACTCCATACTTCTTGTTATTAACCAGTTAATGCTCTCTTATCCACCACACTGCAGTGTCAAAAGAGGAAGGCAGCGAGACAGGCAGCAAGATCGTATCAGAGAGCCCCTGACCTCGAAATAGAAGATCCTCAGATCCTGGCATTGTGACATCATATTAAGAATAAAACTTTTGCATTTATATTACACTATGAACTCCACAGCACTTTACATACATCATCAACACTGTCCCCATTGGGTAAACATCCTATCAGTATGTCTCTGTAGAGTGGTTGGAAACCCATGCAAACACTTGGAGAACATACAACATGAACATACAGAATTTCCGCGGTGAGGGGGGGCGGGGCACGACAGGGGGCAGGGCACGACGGGGGATGGGGGGGGAGCCGACCGCTGACAGGGCCTAGGGCGGCAGGAACTCCAAATACGGGCCTGTATCTACATACACTATCATCATTTCCAGGCACCTGCCCTTTCTGGAGGAAATACCGGTGAGGCACTACTCCCCTTCCCTAATCCCATGTTTACTATCTACTGTGATGCAGCAGCTCGCTGCATTGCAAATATCTATGCTGGGACTTGTAGTTCAGCATATTTTCAGTGATGCGTTATGCTAGACTTAAAGGATTTATCCGACTTAAATCAATCTTTACAGTATTGGGCTACACAGATACAAGTAGATAGATGGTAATTACCTACCTTATCTGCTGTAAGCCCTTCTCTCCTGTCAGCACCTGTCTTAGAGTGGTCACATGACCTCTCCTGCAGTGATTTTGCTGTTTCCTGTGATGTCACGTCCCGACCACACAGCATTGGCTTATCCCCCGCCCTGTACACAGCATCACAGCCCAGTCACTGTGAGTGACAGCCGACTCCACTCTGCTAACCCTGCCCATGTGTGCTGAGTAGAGAGGAGCTGTTTGAGGCAGGATTGCATGGACACTGCAGGTACACAGAGCACCTCCCAGACAAGTGCCTCTGTATGCAGTGCCTGCTCTCACCCAATGTTTCCCTCCTTGCACTTTCAGGTGCATTGCTGTAGGAGTTGCTTGCTGGACCCTGTTTGTGTAATAATGATGAGTTGTTTGTAAATGATCCTTCAGTGCTGTAGCACTGACACACTGTAGAGAGTTCTGGCCAATCAGGGTGCAGTGTGTGTGCAGAGAGGAGTGTGGAGGGGGCAGAGAGGTGTGTACAGGGGGTGGTGATCAGCACAGGCTGTAAGAAGAAAAAAAAAACCAGGAAGCTACCTAATCATGAAATGCTGCATGTAAACATCCAACATGGAGGCACTGAACACAGAAATTGAGAATATGATGGTAGGAAAACAAAAAAATACTGTGGGAGGTTTTTTTTAATACAACTCAGCACAGATTAGCTTTATTAAAATAACATGTTTTGTGGTCAGATAGGTCCTTTAAGGTTCCATAAGTTCAGGTAATGCATTACATGTGCTACATAGCAGTTGATTAAAAAGCCATGGGAGTGTCTGATGAACTGGGTTGCCACCGTGTGTGTGTCAGATCACACATAGGCTGTCTCCCTCCTGGTCACATGGTCTGTGATCTCAGCTCAGGTCCCGGAGGCTAGAAAATCCTGCAGCTGAGTGCATGTTGTGGCTGCAGTGTGCTCTGAGGCTGGAGAAGCATACCCAAACCTGTGCATCTGTATGTGAGGTAAAAACAGACTATACTGGGTAATATGTTCCTGTAAGCCACAGAAAGGCTCCTGTTTATGTGCTGGAGGGCGGTTTATGCTGTCTTTAAATAAACCAGCTGGACCTATTAACTAGAAGAGACTATTTTGTATATGGTTTTGTGCTGCCAAGCGTGTCCCCCAGGGTGCTCTACCTCACACTACATACACTGCTAAAGTGAAATTAAAGAAAGCAAAGTGTTAAAAATAAAAAAAATGCTCACCTCTCTATCGAGTGTCCTGCGATTCGAGGCGTCCACGTCCGATGGCTGCAAGACCTTAATCAGCTGACCAGCGGCAGCCTGATCAGCTGATGTGTCACATGACAGCATCATCTGAGGGGTTTAAATCGCCCACCCGCTGATCGGTATTGGTGAGCAATTTAAACTGCTCAGCTAATGCGGCCATGTGGCACATCAGCTGATTGGGCTGCCTCCCTGCCCAGTCAGCTGATTCAGGTCCTGCAGCCATCGGACGTGGACGCCTCACATCGTGGGACACTCGCCGGAGAGGTGACCTTTTATTTTTAACACATTGCTTTCTTTTGCAATGTATGTACCGTATTTTCCGGCGTATAGGACGACTTTTTAACCACTAAAATTATCCTCCCAAGTCGGGGGTCGTCTTATACGCCGGGTACAGGGGCCTGCTGAGGAAAAAAATGCCGGCATCGGCCTGCCGTGCATAATATAATGCCCCCCCCCCCCAAAATTAGCTGTGGCAGGTGGCAGGCAAGAAAAAAAAAATTATACTCACCTGCCTCTGCCGTCCATGTCCTCCAGAGCTTCCCGCTGCCACCGCCGCCGTGTACATAGCCGCCGGGCACCATAGATGTACAATAATAAGCCATCAGCCAATCAGGAGGCTGCTGGTGTCTGATTGGCTGAGGCATTACCGTACATCTCCTGAACGGAGGTAACTGCGACGCTCAGTGTGTATGTACGGTAATGCCAGGGCCAGTCAGACGCCAGCAGCCGCCTGATTGGCTGATGGCTTATTATCATACATCTACGGTGCCCGGCTACGTACAGCGGCGGTGGCGGTGGCGGTGGTAAGCTCTGGCAGGGTCCGGTGGCACCGGAGTGGCACAGTGTGTCTGGCTGTGTGTATGTCTGACTGTGTGTGTGTGTCTGACTGTGTGTGTGTGTGACTGTGTGTGTCTGACTGTGTGTGTGTGACTGTGTGTGTCTGTGTCTGACTGTGTGTGTCTGACTGTGTGTGTGTGTGTCTGTGTCTGACTGTGTGTGTGTGACTGTGTCTGACTGTGTGTGTGTGACTGTGTGTGTCTGTGTCTGACTGTGTGTCTGTGTGTGACTGTGTG